>SJYA01000719.1:231906-351086 GCA_006410615.1 Neotragus moschatus | reverse complement strand
GCAGAAAGTGAAGAGGAACTAAAAAGCCTCTTGATGAAAGTGAAAGAGGAGAGTGAAAAAGTTGGCTTAAGGCTCAACATTCAGAAAATGAAGATCATGGCATCTGGTTCCATCACTTCATGGGAAATAGATGGGGAAACAGTGTCAGACTTTATTTTTCTGGGCTCCAAAATCACTGCAGATGGTGACTGCAGCCATGAAATTAAAAGACGCTTACTCCTTGGAAAGAAAGTTATGACCAACCTAGACAGCATATTGAAAAGCAGAAATGTTACTTTGCCAACAGAGATCCGTCTAGTCGAGACTATGGATTTTCCAGTGGTCATGAATGGATGTGAGAGCTGGACTGTGAAGAAAGCTGAGCACTGAAAAACTGATGCTTTTGACCTGTGGCGTTGGAGAAGACTCTTGAGAGTCCCTTGGACTGCCAGGAGATCCAACCAGTCCATTCTAAGGAGATCGGCCCTGGGATTTCTTTGGAAGGAATGATGCTAAAGCTGAAACTCCAGTACTTTGGCCACCTCATNACTGAAAAACTGATGCTTTTGACCTGTGGCGTTGGAGAAGACTCTTGAGAGTCCCTTGGACTGCCAGGAGATCCAACCAGTCCATTCTAAGGAGATCGGCCCTGGGATTTCTTTGGAAGGAATGATGCTAAAGCTGAAACTCCAGTACTTTGGCCACCTCATGCGAAGAGTTGACTCATTGGAAAAGACTTTGATGCTGGGAGGGACTGGGGGCAGGAGGAGAAGGGGTCGACCGAGGATGAGATGGCTGGATGGCATCACTGACTCGATGGACGTGAGTCTGAGTGAACTCCGGGAGTTGGTGATGGACAGGAAGGCCTGGCGTGCTGTGATTCATGGGGTCACAAAGAGTCGTACACGACTGAGCAACTGAACTGAACTGAACTAAACTTTGGTTATGAGTCTTATAAGACAGAGCTATTTCCTCTCTTCTACTTAATTTTAAGTGTGATCTTTAATTTTATCATCTCTTGTAACTGTTCCAGTACCACATTTTGATAGAATGAAGGAGAGTGGCTATTGTGACATTATAATAGCCTCCATTTATTGAGAGCTTACTATGTGAGAGCCAACACGCTATGTGTTTTACTGACGTAGTTCTCACAACAGCCCTTTGAGATAGATATATTGCTATCCTCATTTTACGGTCAAGAGAACTGAAGTACAGGAAGGTTAAGTAAACTGTCCAAAGTCACACAGTGACTAGTGATAGAGCTGGATTTTTAGCTCAGACTATTTAAGCAGGAAATTCCTATTTCATAAACTAGTATATTTCTTGTATATATATACTATATTTCTTGTACTATAAGATTTTCTTTAAATCAGAGACTAAGAAAAATGATGTTGATCCACCATCAACCTATCAATCTATATCCATCATCTGGATTGATGTATATCAATCCAGTATCATCAAAAATCGCATGTGTTCACAAGCCATCTAGAAACTATGACCTCACTTGAAGAAACTGTGTAGTAATCAGCCTGTGGTGGGATGTTTCCCTGTGCTAGACATGCCTAAGACATAAAAGAAATAGACATTCTCCCTCTAACAGACCTGAAGATTTGTAGAAGTAGATAATTATTTTGGAGAGTTGGAAAGAGAGAGTTGGTTCTGTAGAGTCTGAAGGTCATAGAGGGGAGGCAATGGATGGTCATCCTTGCAGTGACTTCATTTCCAGATATTTTCATCAGCTTTTAGGTGGGTCTGCCAGTCCTTGGGCTTCCCAGGTGGCACTAGTGGTAAAGAACCCACCTGCCAATTCAGGAGATGTAAGAGACATGGGTTCCATCCCTGGGGTGGGAAGATCCCCTGGAGGAGGGCATGGCAACCCACTCCAGTATTCTTCCCTGGAGAATCATGTGGACAGAGCAGCCTGCTGGGCTACAGTCCATGGGGTCACAAAGAGTCAGACGCAACTGAAGCAACTTAGGATGCATACATGCCAGTCCATCAGAAGTGGGCAGGCTTGTCTCTAATCCCAATTCTTCAAATGGAGAAAGCACTAGGCCACTCCAAAATTTCTTCTCACAGTCCTATTGATCAGATTTAGTGGTTTCCATTTGTTTCCATGCCAACACAGATGTAGAAGTCTCACTTTTCACAGGTTTCCACCAGAAGCCAATCCATACCAGTAATGGCTTGAGTTGTATACTGCAAAACTCATGTGCTAAAATCCTGACCCCTCTACCTCAGAATGTGGCCTTATCTGGAAGTAGAGCTGTTGCAAATGCAGTTATTATAAAAGGAAATGAAGTCATAAAGGAATGGGGTGAGCTTCTAATCAGGTATAACTGGTGTCCTTCTAAACAGGAGAAATTTGGAGCAGGTGCAGACACAGGGAGAACTCTTTGTGAAGATGAAGGCAGAGATCAGTGCGAGGTTTCTACACACCAAGGAACTCCAATGATCGCCAGCAGACCACCAGAAGCTGAGGAAGAGGCATGGGGGCAATCTTCTCTGCACAGCCAGAAGGAACCAACCTCGCTGATACCTTGGTCTTAGACATCTGGCCTCCAGAACCGTGACAATAAATTTCTGCTCTTTATCTAGTCAGTTGTGGTACTTTGCTATGGCAGCTCTGGTAAAGCAATACACCACCAAGCATGTCCTGAGTTGAGCAGATTTTACTGAAGATATTTGGATGGAGCAATGTCATGGGGAGGGATCGCATCACACAACCCACAGCATTCCCCCTAATTATTTCACCTCCTCTCTCCCTCCACCCTCTTTCCTTCTCATCTCCTCCATTCTGGGTTAATCTCTAAATACTTAGCTACAAGTTTGTCTCACTATTTTTTTCAGAGTAGCTTTTTTCTTCCTTCGAAGTTATGGCAACAACCCACGTCTAGCTCCTAGGGCTCAGCTTTTAGCCCAACCATTAATCAAAATTCGCATCAAACACAAGCAGTCCATTCACTTAGAGAAATTCCTGGGCCAAATATTACAGTAAGAACATTTTCTAGATGGCGTGGTTTCAAATCTTGGCTCTGCTCCTTGGATGTGTGAACTTGCACAAGTTACTTCATCTCTCTAAAATAAGAATAATAACAATCATTCACTGGGTCTGTCTTAAGTTTGGTGACCCCTCAAACAAACTCCGAGGCAGGTATTTGTGAAAGATGACTCAGTGAAGAAGGCTCCTGGAAGTAACATGAAAGGGAGTGCGGGGCGCAGGAAGGGGTCGCGTGAGAAGTTGATATGTGAATCAGGTACCCCTGGGGCCTCAGCCCTTCCCACGGGGAGCTGTGGAACTAAATGGCCCTTTAGAGTGGTCGCATATTAAGGCAAGGGGGCTAAGACTTTGTCCCCTCTCATGGCAACTAGTTATTAAAAGTGGGTTACCCTCACTCAAGGGGTGCTTGGTGAGATAGTTCCCTTCGGCTGAAGGCAATTTCTTGTTTCAAATCTTATTTATTTATTTTTGGCTGTGCTTGGTCTTTGTGGCTGTGCAGGCCTTCTATAGTTGTAGTGAAAGGGGGCTGCTCTTCATTGTGGCGAACGTGCTTCTCATCGTGGTGACTTCTCTTGTCACAGGGCAACAAGGCTTCAGCAGTTTCAGCACCTGGGCTCAGTAGTTGGGGTTTCTGGGCTCTAGAGCATGGGACTCAGTAGTTGTGGTGCATGGGCTTAGTTGTTCCTTGGCATGAAAGAAGTTCCCTGACCAGGGATCGAACCCAAATCCCTTTCATTGGCAGTGGATTCTTAACCACTTGAACCAGCAGTGAAGTCCTGAAAGCAATGTTTTGAGAGCAACTTGACTCTGAGGGGTCAGTCATCAGGACTGCTGTGGTAGCTGGGAAATGAGGGTCTCAGTTGCCTGACACTCCTGCAGGCATTTTTTAGGTGACACATCATAGCATTGACTACAGGGTGACTGTGAGTATGAAATAAGTTAACATAGAAAACGCTTGGAACATTACCTGGTGTGAGGTAAGTGCTGAGTAAATGAGAGACATCATATATTGCGGGTTCACGTTAGCATTTTTTTAGCTTTAGGTAATTACAGACAGTTCACAGAATGATTTTGCATGGATTTTGCTTCTCTATAAGAAGTGCTTATAGATGGGAGTGAAGCAGGCATTCCATCTAAAATGCTTTCTATTAGGAAGCTGAAGCTCAGAGCAATTGCCTGACTTGTCTGGTGCCACTGCTACCAGGAGCCTGGTCCTTCTGGTTTCAGTTTCTTCCTCCCTATTTGCAACCACAGCTAATTTTTGAAGCCACAAGCACCCATGTGTAGGCTCAGTCTCACCAACCCCAATCTGAGGGCAGACTGAAGGATTTACAGTCCCCTAGGATTCCACCAGGATTCAGCAGCAATGATCTTGTGGTTGACTTTGTCCTACCTTGAGCCACGATGACGTTGCAAAGGTGGTCAATGGGATGAACACATCTCACCCAGGGAGGGTGACCAGCTTACTGTAAGAGCCCTTGTGCAACAGCCTTTACGTTAGTGGATTCTTTGTACAATTGCCTATGTCTGGCCTCCCACTTCAAAGACTTATTTTGTGTTGACTGATGGCAGAGAAAACTTTCAGGGCAAGAGTACACTAAATAAATATAGAAAATACTGATATTTAAGCAAGAATATATATGTATATTTTTAAAGTTACCCAAAGTACTCGAATCCCCACAGCAACACATTTTCTCCCCATAGGCAAACAAATCAAACATTTGCTTGGTGAGCATAACATCAGAGCAAAGAGAGTTGGTTGATCTTAAGAATGCCTGAGCTAAGATAACTAGGGCATCTTTTTGTCTTCTGTAGGAGTATGGGCCTTAATATTTTTGTCTGGTGACCAGAGCTCCCTGACCCCTAGTTGAAGTTGTACATGCACTCCTAGTCTTTGTCTCCAGGAGCCTCATTTTTCTGTGTTCCATGGTTGACCAACTCCCCTTTTAAGATCACCACATTAATAACTCTAATGAGTTCACAGGAAAAGGCTGACTCTAGCCAGATGGCGATTCTGAATCCTTGGAGAGATTTTGTACATTTCTGTGTTTCTTTCATAGCTTAACATTCAGAGGGCAGCTCTATACCTCTTACTTAGAGGGGCAGCAGAGTTTTAGAACTCAGGCTTTGAAATTGGGTTGCCTGGGCTATGCCTCAGTTTGCCTTTTGCTAATAGCGTGACCCGGGACCAGTTGCTCTCATTGGATGTGCCTCAGTTTCCCTATCTGCTCAGCGGAGATTATAATAATACAGATTTCACAGGGTTGTTTGAGGATTTAATGAAGAAACCTATATAAAGTACTTAAACAGCTGGCAAAAAATAATTTCTAATTAAATCTTAATTAATGATGGTGGCATAGGTTGTAAAGAATCTGCCTGCCAACGCAGGAGGTGCAGCAGATTTGGGTTCAGTCCCTGGGCTGGGAAGACCCCTTGGAGAGGGAAATGGCAACCCACTCCAGTATGCTTGCTGGGGAAATCCCATGGCAGAGGAGCCTGGTGGGCTATGGTCCAGGGGATCTTGAAATAGCTGGACATGACTGAGTACATAGGCAAGCATGAAGAGGACATTCTGGTTTTCTGGTCTCTTTATCTTATAAACTAATAATCAAAGTGAACATTTATCAAGTGTTTATATAATCCATGCACTGTTATGAGACTTTAACTTGAATGTCATTGTAATCCTTCCAAAATTCAGTCACATGGAAAACATTTCAAGTCTATTTTATAGATGAGGAAATGGAGATTGAGAAGTGAAAAACCACACACATACACACAAAAAAAGAGGTGGAGCAGATGAGCTGCAGGAAATCAAGATTTTTCTCTCTATATCAGCTACATACTGCGGTAAATAAACTTCAATATTGTCCCCTGTGCAGGAGTCCTTTCCTTGTTCCTTGGTCATATGGTGACTCAAACGAGTGGTCTACTGTGCTTCTTCCAGCATCACAAGGGAAAAACTAGAACTTTCATGTCACCAGGAAGCTGGAGCTGCCTGCTGCTCCATGCCCCTGTTTATCCAGTTTGTACTGAGCAGTACTATGTGTATGGTCCCTGTGATTTCAGGCTGCCCAACCAGCCAGTGTTTCTTTAACCCTGTGTCACAGTCCTCCAGTAGCAATCACTATGGAAGTCTTTACCTGCTTCCCACTGCAGTTCCTCAAGATACCATGCTCTACTTGCCCACCTGGACTTTCTTCCAACATAGGCAGTCAGGGGCCCCTGTCTGAGCCTTGATGCCTACCTCTTCTGCCCTCCAAGTGGGAGAATGATCATAGCTCTTGGTTTCCTTTGCATTGCCTGATGGGTATCCTTAGCCAGAGAAATCCCATATTGGTCTTGGAGTATAATTATAAGAGGTATAATTGGAATTGAACCCATGTCTCCTGATCCTACAATCTTCATTGTAGGTGAAGTTGAAAGATGATGGCTAGGGCTAGTTGTTTAGGTGTAGACTTCATGGATGGAGGTAAGGTCTGGCATCTAAGGCTTGAGTTTCCAGTAAGATGCTTCTGCCCAATGTAGTAAAGGATCCTGGGAGCCAAAAGATTAAGCCTCCTTATAACAGAAGAAGCCGGAACTCCAATGGTGGCATATAAGACTGCATGGTCAGAGAAACAAGCGGTAGGGATTGTGACTGAATTACTCAGGAAAAATTCAGAGGTAGCTGAAAACAGGCCGGAGGACAAGGAGGTCAAGATAGGTGAGAGGGAGTTCCAGATGACGCTTTCAATGATCATTGCTCTTTGTAACTCACATTTTTCAGATTGGTGGTGCATGGGGTGGGGAGGTTGGAGCAACTTTAAAGGGCCTGTGGCCAGTGGGGTAGGCTCATATTCTTTGTCCTTTACCATCTTGCATCTCCTCATCATAAGTCTTAGGAACACATATGGTTTTGATTAGAGAAAAGGCTCTTAATGGCAACCCACTTCAGTGTTCTTGCCTGGAGAATCCCAGAGATGGGGAAGCCTGGTGGGCTGCCGTCTATGGGGTCGCACAGAGTCAGACATGACTGAAGTGACTTAGTAGCAGGTCTTCCCATTTTATTAAATTATTACTGAGTCCTATCACTAAAGAGAGAAGATAGGATTTCCTTTCTGTGATTGACAAAAGCATGTTATGAGCCTCTGGGCCAGCCAGGACTATGATATCGTTCTCGGGCAGCTTTGGATAATTGGGGCATTCTGTATAGCTAGTTTAGCTTCTTCATTGCATTGCCCTTAAAAGCTTCGAATTGTTTCACGTCCACGTACTTTTCCCTATGCTGTCCCTTTTGGAGGGTGTACCCTCCATGCCTTTAAGACACAACTGGAGTGTTCTCTGACTTTGTGCTTTCTTGTGTTGTGTTCATGCCTCTATTATAATAATAAAATCTGATATTTATTGAATGTTAATTAGCACATTCTTTCTTTTTTTTTCCTTCGGTGTGCTCAGTTGTGTCCAACTCTTTGGGGCCCTACGGACTGTAGCCTGCCAGACTCCTCTGTCCATGGAATTCTCCAGGCAAGAATATTGGAGTGGGTTGCGATTTCCTACTCCAGGGGATCTTGCTGACCCAGGGATCAAACCCTCGTCTCCTGCATCTCCTGCACTGACAGGTGGATTCTTTACCACTGCACCTCCTGGGAAACCCCCACTTACACATTAGACGCAAGTAATTCATGAGCTAAGTGTTATTGTTATCTTCATATAACAGAGAAATGAAAATCGAGACTTTAGGTGAGTTAATAATTCTCCCAAGGTAATGTGTGTAAACAAAATTCAAACCCAGATGTCTGACTTCAGAATACAAGCTTTAACCACCATGTGAGCTGTCTGCAAGCCATGCACCCATTCATTCATCTGTCTTGCAAATATTCATTGAGAGCTTCCTGTATGCAAAAAAATCTCTTGAATCTGAAAATACAGCCCTTTACAACACAGATAAAATGATAAAATCTCTACCTTCATGGAGTTTGCATTCTATTGGAGGAGACTGACAATAAACAAATGTAATTCCAGGAAGTTATGAGGGCAGTGGAAAAAAAAACCAAACACACAGAAGAAGAAAATAGAGGACATCAGGGAGTTGCTATTTTAAGTGGCAGAGTGATGGAAAGCTGCTCTGAGGAGGGGATCTATAAGCAGAGACCTGGCCAAATGACATTATTTTCTGTACCACAAAAAATGTGATCTCTTTTAAAGGCAGGGCTTGGTTTATTTATGTCTCCCCAACATGCCTCTAGATTTACAGTCCCCAAAAGATGTTTGTATGATGAAAAGAAGAATATGATTATGAACATGAAATGAGGGGCTAGAAAGTCATGTCTGAAGTAGCAAGTGATTAATGAGAGCATTTTCCTGGGGGTTTAATTGGCAGAGGCTGCAGTGAGCAAAGTTTCCTCTTAACTCCTTGTATTTCCAGACCTGGTGACCTCCTGGCCAAGAGATACACGCTCTCCCTCTCCACAGTGTTTTTCGTGGCTTGTGTTTTCATTGGCTAAATATATTTCAATCCACAGTCCACAGCAGGGAGACTTGGTCTGCTGTCTTTTCTTACAGGAACTTTATAAACAGAAATGATTGTATCTGTCTACTGAATATTCCTGTAACTACCTCCAGCACCAAAGATCTTAAAAGCTGAAATGATCAAAAGGGGACTGAGTTCTGAAACTGTACTTTGCTTGTCAAGCTGGCACATTTGAGGTTTAAGTCAGGGATTCCTTGGTGATTTTATCACCTCACACCAATTCTTAAAAAGAATCTGCTTTTATTTATGAACGCCAAATAAACGAGACACAGAGGCACTTGCATTTTCTTGGTAACTGGAAGGGAAGGGAAGGCCTGGATATTCATTCAACTTTTCATTTATATTCTTTCTCTTCTGGATGTTCAGACACTGCAAACAAATAACCAGTTCTCTATCCAAACCCATAGAAAAGTTAAAGGGCAACTCTGCAAATGTAGACAGTTTCAGAAAAGGAAACCAAACTTGGACAGATCTAATGAAATCACATTAGGAGAAAAATAAGAGAATGAGTTACAATTTTTTTTTAATTAAACTGTTTTGCTTTTTAGCATCAGCGTATGAACTTCATGCTGAGCCTCTGTAGGTTAAAACAGGGTCACAAATGACCTGGGAAGAGTCCAAGGGCAGAAGGCAAGGGCGAAGGTAGGAAGGAGAGCAGCGTGTGACATGTTAAACACTTGGATTGAATTCTTGTGTTGAACTTTGATGTGGTAGCCCTCATGTCTATGTTGCCGATATTTGGCAAGCACACTTCTAAATATCCTGATCAGTCTTGAAGAACACTCTTTTCCCTTCTTTTTTCTCTTTTCCAACATCACTGCTTTACTGCTCCACATACTGAAACATGCCCAGTCAGATGTCAGACTGAAGCTATTCTCAGGCTGTAAAATTAACCAATGTGCCATTGATTAAAACCATCACTTGGAGTCCATCCTGAAGTCGACCTCAGGGAGTTCAAAATAAGTATGTGGTTCTCTTTATAGACTGACATGTAAATTATGAATTTGCCTTTTAATGAAAGACACTTAATATTTTATTTCTTAGTCTGGCAAGATGGAATACCTTCAGGATGAGAAGTGTCACTCCCCACTCCTGAAGCTGTGACAGACATTCTTAATCAATCTCTTCACTTCTTTTCCTGGATCCTGGTCTTAGGCTCAGATTAACCTGCAAAAGACTGCTTCAGGCAGCAGCTATCAATTGGTTGGAGTAGGACTGTAATGGAAATCTTTTTACCATCTTTGCACTGCATGGCATTCTGTTTTACCTTACGGCCATGCATATGTTACAGCAGATTTCCTCACATGTGTATGCTTTACCTTAAAAATCATATATTTTAAATTAATAAAAGCATTAATTAAGATAATGAGTGAAGTGAGATTGCATAGTTGTTTTTGCTTGGGTGAACCAGTCTTAAAATGCGCCATTTAACTTACACCAGAGACCCATGTATTAGAATAGATATCAGCAAAACCTCTTTAATATTGAGAGCTACCATTATATGGATTTTAGAAAATGATAGCAAACCAGCTTTGGAATTTGGTAAGGGAAATGGATAACTCTAAGATACAAAATGGAGAAGGCAATGGCACCCCACTCCAGTACTCTTGCCTGGCAAATCCCCTGGACAGAGGAGTCTGGTAGGCTGCAGTCCATGGAGTTGCTAGGAGTCGGACACGACTAAGCAACTTCACTTCCACTTTTCACTTTCATGCATTGGAGAAGGAAATGGCAACCCACTCCAGTGTTCTTGCCTGGAGAATCCCAGGGATGGGGGGGCCTGATGGGCTGCCGTCTCTGGGGTCGCACAGAGTCGAACACGGCTGAAGTGACTTAGTAGCAGTAGTAGCAGCAAGATACAAAAATGGTTAAAAAAAAAAAAAAGGCATGTGGGAGGGGGTAGTGCAGAGAGAGGCAGGCATGCATGCATGCTAAATTGCTTCCCTTATGTCCAACTCTATGCAACCCAATGGACTGTAGCTCACGAGGCTCCTCTGTCCATGGGATTCTCCAGGCAAGAATACTGGGGTGGGTTGCCGTGCCCTCCTCCAGAGAATCTTCCTGATCCAGGGATCGAACTCATGTCTCTTATATCTCCTGCATTGGCAGGTACGTTCTTTACCACTAGCATCACTGCAAAGAAAGGCATTAAGTGACTAAATGAGACAGTTCTTGCCCTTCCCTGAGAGCTGCCCTTCTCTTTCTTTCACACACACACACACACACACACACACACAAAACAGTTTTATATAGTATTCATGATCATGAATTATGCCTTGTTTTATTTGTGCCAACTTGTCTCCAGGTTTTACTGGAAAAGGCAGAATGGGAAACTTGAAAGTGATTTTGGAATCAAAATCCTTTTGTACCAGTCTTGGTGTGCCACTGGTGCTTGCCTGTAGCAAGTTGGGAAATTAGTTTACCAGGCAAGAAAGATAAAGTTTACCAAGCAAGAAAGTCTTGCTTTCTTCAGAAAAATGGCTGGCATGATAATATTTATCTCTTAGGGTTTTTATGAAGATTACATGATTGAACTTTTCTGACCACACTTTAAAATTGTCATGTACTGAGAAGTATGAGCTATCTTTGATAAATGGTAAGTGGAGTACTTATAAAATGTGAAACACCCAGTTGATATCTATTGTTATGCAGCAATACGATTATGATCACTTATTTTCAATTTTGAATTGAAGTTTTAAAATACAGAGTTTTCTATGTACTGTCAATATCACTTGTATGCAGTGTTGCTTAACTTGGGTAATACTTGAGAATATTTCTATTTCCTTTTAATTTTCTGGTTTTTGATAGCTTTATATACAAATCAATGTAGATTCAACAGCGGCTTTTGTTAGAACTCTACCCACAAGTGTGAGACGCATCGTGGTCACCACTGGTTGGCCATGTGCGGGGCAGTTGTAGGGGATACTCAGTGTACTTCAGGAAATTAAGCACAGTCCTGTCTTCATGCTTGTCTAAAATTAAATTTGGATTCCAGCTCCCTGGATTCCAGTGCTTTTGTGGTTTAGCAATAGCCAAATAAACTGCAATCAGTTTATTTAATGGTTAGTCTATGTGAGTGGGCTACATTGACTAAACACTCAAGATCTTCCCACAGAAAACTGAGTCCCTTACTGGGCTCTATCTTCTTTATTTCATTTTTTCTTTAGAACATTTGTTAACACAACCAGCTTTCACTGTGCAAATGAAAGCAGAGTTTAGATGCAGATTACTTTAAGGTGAATGAGATCAGCTGTGAAATGTTACTTTAAAATACAAAGCAGGAGAATTGAAAGTTTTCTCAGGCTTTTAAAAGAATTCTCATCAAAATATTCTTTCCCTAGGAACTAAACAGGATTGCTCCCTTGAATCTCTACCTGGTTCTTCTTCTTCTTCTTCTTTTTTTTTTTTTGCTGATAGTTTTTTTTTTTTTCTTTCTCGCTCTACTTATATGATGGTAACATTTGTTTCTAGTGGTTTGTCTGCTCACACCCTGTTTGCACTGCTTCACCACCCTGGACCAGGATCCATCAGACTTTACCTTGGTGCTTCCCAGAAATGATTCCCAAACTTCTTGGGGTTGCATTCCACCCTGTTCCAGAATGTGGTCAGAGAGCAATACAGTGTTCATGTGGCCTGTACTCGTATCAGAAGATAAGGAAACCCCTCTAGTTTATGTCCTCCCCTGTCCTCCCTTTCTGGAAGGAAACTTTTTATCAGGAGGAGTAGCTTTTGTGAGAGAAGTCACAGGTTGCCACCAGGTCTGTGTTCAGTCTTAGTGTTGCCTTTTTTTTTTTTTTTTTTTAAGAAAATTCTGGGTCATTTTCTCTTTTTTAATATTACTTTTGTTATTATTATTTAAAATTTATTTATTTTTGGCTTCACTGTGTGGCATGCAGGATCTTAGTTCCCCAGCCAGGGATGGAACCCATGCTCTCTGCCGAGGAAGTGCAGGGTCTGAACCACTGAACTGCCAGGCAAGTCGCTTAGTGTCACTTTTAAAGGGGCTCAATGTCCTGGCTGGCCTCAACCCTGAGGTTCGCCTGCTCTTCCAGGGTTGGTGCAGCATTTGTTTCACTGGGCCCCACTCAGATAACAGGAGCCCTAGTGTAGGGCTTGTTGTGGGACTGTGCGCTTTTCATTCTTAAGACACAGGGGACAGTCAGAACGTGACGTGCTGGAACTGTGTGCATGTCCACTTCTGTCTTCTATCACCATCCTCTGGGTTCCCTGCTCCCAGGTGCATCGTGGGAAGGGACAGCATCATTTCCCACGATGACAAATGGCCCTTGAGTTCAACTCTTCTTCCTCAAGCTGAGGGTGATTTACATCTTTCTTTGATAAACAGGAAACTGATTTGGACCAGTATCTATGAAAGACAGAGGATGAGACAGTTGGATGGCATCTCTTGACTCAATGGGCATGAATTTGAGCCAATTCCAGGAGATAGTGAAGGACAGGGAAGCCTGGCACGCTGCAGTTCGTGTCCATGTAAAGAGTCGGACATGGCTTAGTGACTGAACAATGACAAATAAATGGTTACTGTTTATAAAGTGTACATAGATAAGAAACTATTTCCTCCTAGCACCAAAGCCATTAGCTGATAAGCACAATAACAATAATTATTTGATGTGAAAATTTGTGTCTATGTGACAAACCCAAGTACAAATAGTAGAGAGGTAAATTTCAATGTTCTGAACAGTTGGTATATTTTATGTAGCATCACACTGCCCAATCATGAAAACAACACATGCAGGCCCTCAGGTCACCTTGCTGATCCTCACATGGGTCAAACAGACTTCTGCATCAGAGCCTCTTGCCCACGCTTTCCTCTATCTCCAATACTTTCCACCCAGCTACTTTTCTGCATAACTCTGCTCCTTCTTCCCCCAAGTTTCTGTCCAAATATTTTATCAATAGATCACCCACTTTTAAGCACCCTGTGTAAAATGGCATCTTCCTATCACCGCCAGTCATTCTCTGTCCCTCTTACTTGGTTTATTTCTCTTCTTGGCACAGATTGCCACCTGACATATTTTTATTTTGGCTTATTGATTTTAAGTATTTCTTTTGTTCTTTGTTGAATTCTAAGAGACTAGAACAATGCCTTGCACAGCAGAGGCACTAAGTATTATTCACGGAATGAGTGAATACAGGCAGTCTGAAGGCTTTATCTTTCAACCTCACAAGGCAAGACTTATTTTTGGTACTGCTTCAGGTCTGGGATGTTCTTTTTAAGAAATTAATAGTAGTCATGGAAACAATTTATTAAGTACCTGTCCTTTTCTGGTCATTTTTGTATCACATTATTTTGTGTCTCTCTCTTCTTGTTTTTTTTTTTTTTTTTCTTTTATCTCTGGGATTCAGGCCTCCAGGGCCTTTTTTCCTTAGCTTGCAAGGCCTGTTTTGCCCATAGCCATTTCCCAGTCCTTTTCCAAAATGGCTGTAGGTCTGTTTCATACTTACCTGCATATATTCCCTGCATACATACTTCCAGATGGACATGACTAGAGATTTCATAGCTTTCATTTTAAAAGTTTGGTCAGTTATGCATCAGATAGTACCTATATTATTTTATCTTTATGGGAATTCTATGATGACAATTTTTATCTCCGATTAAAGAATGAGTGAAAGGTAGCTCAGAGAGGTCTAACAATCTGGCCAGGGCTGCACAACAAGTAAGAAGGGAAGCCATGACATCAAACTAGATCCTCGTGCCAAAGCCAAGGCTCATGCCATTTCATTAGATGAGCTCTCAGAAAAGGAGCGGGCAGAGCAAGATGCCGCACTGCTCACTGAACGAAGCTCAGCCTCATGAGCAGCGGCTAAGTGCTAGTTCAGCTAACTAGCTAGCAAAGACCTGGCTTGCAATCCTAGCTCTGTGGCTGCAAAGAGTAAGGCGTCAAGCCATCTCCCTCTTTGTCTCTCTAGCTTTAGTTTTAAAATCAATTTAAGTGAGGTATAGTTGATATACAATAAAATATACCCATTTTAAGCATGCGGTTTTAATGAGTTTTGACAAATTTATGTACTTTGTAACCACTGGCGCAACTAAGATGTAAAACATTTTATAAAAGATATAAAATATTTCCATCACTCCAAAAAGCTCCTTTGTGCCCCTTCACAGTCAAATTCTCACTCCCTACCTCTCTCCCCTCAAGGAATCAGGCAACTAATTCTATGCTTTGGGTCTTTAGAGAGTACTTTCTGTTTTCTAGAACTTCAGATAAATAGAATCAGGCAGTGCACATGCCTTTGTACTGCTGCTTCGACTCGGCGAGATGTGTTTAGATTCACCCATGTTGTTGTGTGTACCAGAAGTTCATTTTTTAAATTGCTGAATATGCTGTTGTATGAAGTTTATTTATTCATTCTCCTACTGATGAACATTTGATTGTTTCCAGTTTAGGTTGTCATGAATAAAGCTGCTGTAACTATTTATGTGCAAGGCTTTGTGTAAACATAAGTTTTTATTTCTCTCGGGTAGAGATTTAGGAATGGACTTACTAGATTGTCCTTGTAAACATGGGAAGTTCATGTTGAATTTTAGGAAAAACTGCCAAACTCTTTTCAAACATAGTTGTACCACTGAGATGTTTCCTAGTGCTGCACTGCTCACTTGTAAAATGAAGATGTTTGATTAGGTGATCTCTAAATTCCCTTCTGTTTTGTGATAAATTTATGTGTCAAGCATACTGCTAAGTGTTTTACCTAAATTTTTCTATCTAATCCTCACACTAAGCATTTTCAGTAGATACCATTTTTATAATCTATCTTTGTGTTGATGCAACTAAAGATCAGAGAAGTTAAGTAATTTCCCCAAATTAACAGCATCATTAAGTAGCAGAGTTGGGAAGCAAAATTAGGTCTGTCCTGATCACTTCTAAATTACTAATTTCTTAGCTTTTGCTCCGATGTCCTGGCAGATACTTCATCTTTTATATGACCCTAAGATCTGCCTGGTCCAATTCTGGACCTCCTTCGCCTTCTCAGTGTTGTTTACCAGTTTTTCTTCCACACCCTGGCATGACATCAGTGTTCAATGATCCAGCAACTTTTCAGAAGGCAACAACGACAAAGAAAGCAGTTTAGTGTGAGGCAAGCTTAACGTCATCTTACTATGTCAGCTCCATTAAGTTTTCATTAACAGTCAGAATGGGGTTTCTTAAGTCAGCATAATGCCAGTAAGCATTACTTTGAAAAAAGAAATGCTTAACTAATAAGATATCTTGTCTACATTTTGTCTGAATCTAGAAAGCCCAGTCACTTTAAAGCAGCACAGAGGTCATTGCTATTTTGCGCTGGACAATTAACATCCTCCTTCTCATCAAGTGGTGAAATTACCATGTTAGCTCTTTGCAGATCAGAACGTATTAGTGGCTCTTCATGCTTTTCTATGCCGTCATCATTAGGCATAACATGGACTCGGATACTGAATATTATCATTTAGATTAGTGAAGAATTGTGTGAAGCATTTCCCTCTCAGTTTTTTTTTTCAGTATATGTAGGGCAAAAGCCAAAACTGTGACCGTCTTCTTCACATGACCATATAACGCTTAAGGTTTGCTATGTGGCTTGCGAGTAAACCATTTCTGGCTTTTGCATTATTTAAAGTGCTTATCAAGCAATACCATTAAAAAAAATCAAAAACATTTATTGACTTTAAAGAGTCCTGATGGGACTTCTGAAATTGTTTTTCCTGAAGTGACCTCTGCTCTACTGTCCACCTAGAGACTTGAGGAATTGATTCAAATCCCCACTCCTTCATGAGTCTGTTTTGACTATTTTATTTTCACTCTTGTCAGTTTTTGAATTTCTAAATAATTTACAGTCACCTCTGGACATTTTAAAATTTCATTATGTGTTGTATTTTATCACTTGTGTTTCACTTGTAGAGAGATATTGTGGAGTCCAAGACAGTATGAACACTGAATTCAGACAAATATGGGCTTTTCCATTTAAAAATGATGTGACTCTGGGCAAACTCCAGGTCTTCTATAGGACTCAACCACCTCATCTTGAGAAGCAGATAGCACTGCTTACAAACTATGGTAATAATAGCTGTCTCATGAGGTCCGTGCAAACCTTAAATGACTTAATACATGGAAATGGGCATGTGGAAAAAGCCAAACAAATGGAAGCCCCTCACCCTTTCCCCCTGTGGAGATTTTAAATTCCCTGAGGTGGAACCAGGTCTTCTGCCTCTGAACGTATTGTGTCCATGTATTCATTTAATACAAACTTATTTAGCACCTGCTTTGTACTAAGCAAAGAACTCAGGACTATGAATAGTCATGAACAAACCAACCTTCCCTTTCCTTGCGGACTTACAATCTAGTAGATTGTGTTCCTTCATAGCTCAATTGATAAAGACTCTGCCTGCAGTGCAGGAGACCTGGGTTCGATTCCTAGGTGGGGAAGATACCTTGGAGAAGGAAACGGCAACCCACTCCAGTATTCTTGCCTGGAGAATCCCATGGATAGAGGAGCCTGGCAGGCTACAGTCCATGGGGTCGCAAGACTCAGACACGACTTAGTGACTAAGTCACATCAGATTGTAGACATATACAATGTCTTGCCTGACTTATGATGGTTCAATGTAAGATTTTGTTGTTTTGAGTTTTAAAAATTTAGTTTTTATTTTTTACTTTAAGACGATGTGAAAGCAAAATGCATTCAGTAGAAACGGTACTTTGAGTTTCGATCTTTTCCCACCCTAGCGATATTTGGTATGAGGCTCTCTTATAGCGCTGGGCAGGAACAGGCTGCAGCTCCCAGTCAGCCCCATGATCATGAGGGTGAATAGCCGATACACCGACAACCATCCTGGATCCAGATAACAAGTCTGTTTTACTCTTTCAGTACAGTATCCAATAAATTACATGAGCTATTCAACACTTTATTCTAAAATAGACTGTGTTAGATGCTTCGGCCCAATTGAAGGCTCATGAAAGTGGTATGCGCACATAGGCTAAGCTCTGATATTCAGAAGGTAAAGTGCATTAAATGTGATTTCGGTACATGATATTTCCAACTTAGAGTAGCTTTAGCAGGATATAACCTCCAACTCTTGCTGGAGCAGAGAAAAAACATATTTATGATGGTGGCCTCTCCTCACTCACTTCATGTTTGTATTTCTTTTTTTTTTTTTTTTAAAGCTGTTGTGGAGATTATATTTTGGCAAAAGAGTGGGTGTCTTGTCCATTCACATTCAATCTTTTCTAGACAGAGTCTTCTCAGATTGTGGGATGTCAAAGGGATCAGTTGTACCCCAGCAAGTAGATCATATTCAGGGGTCAGAGTCCCTCATTTTCTGGAGGGTTTCTGAAAGGGGAAGGTTACAAGTCTAGAAGGGGAGGGTAACAAATCTGATGCCCTCCCAGCACCACCCATACCCTTCCTGGAGTTGGGAGGGCAAATGTTAAAGTGTTTACCATGGGTTAGGCACTGCATTAGGTACCAAGAGGACTTTCCCAAAGCTCAGTTGGTAAAGAATTCACCTGCAATGCAGGAGATCCCGGTTCGATTCCTAGGTTGGGAAGATCCCCTGGAGAAGCGGCAGGCTACCCACTCCAGTATTCCTGGGCTTCCCTTGTGGCTCAGCTGGTAAAGAATCCACCTACAATGTGGGAGATCTGGGTTCTATCCCCGGGTTGGAAAGATTCCTTGGAGAAGGGAAAAGCTACCCACTCCAGTATTCTGGCCTGGAGAATTCCATGGACTATAAGAGTTAGACACAACTGAGCGACTTTCACTTTAGGTACCAAGAATAATTTTGCACTGAAGAAATGTATGATTTAGATAGGAAATCAACTCACATGCACTTAATTGAAAGGGTAAATTGTAACACAGAGCAAGACCATTTCAAGTAAGAGGAGGCCCAGAGCAACTAAAATTACTAGATAAAATACAAAATTCTTTCATAAAAGCATTGAAGATGTAACATGGGATGGCAAGGAATTACTTAAGAGCTATGGTTTAGAGAGGTGAGCAGATCACTGCTTCAGCTCTGAGGACATTTGCTGATATGGTTTAAATTAAGCTGTCAAACACAGCTGTGGGTTTGAAAGGCTCAGCATGAAGGGGAACCGAAGTGAAAGTTCAGAACCTCTCAAAACAAGTTAATCGTCAGATCTGGTCACCGTCACAGGCGATGTTGGGCAGATGGGTCAGTAGAAGCTGAGTGAAGTCTGAGACTTAAGTTCAACCTAAGTAGAACACCTAGGTGCTTGTTGTAGGCAGAGAACAAAATCTCAGTGTAAAGCCATGGACTAGACCAAGTGCTCAGACTAGAGCTAACGGATTCAGAACGGAGAGTGGGAGGCAAAACTTGGACTTTCAGTTGGGCTTTGGGTTTGAGCAGCTAGATCTTTTAAAGCCGATGGGCCAGGCTGAACATCTCCAGGCATTCCTCATTTGACTGTGCTTTGTTTCATTGCACTTTAAAGATACTGCTTTTTTTTTTTTTTTTCCATAAGTGGACGGTTTGTGGCAACCCTGCATCAGGCAAGCTATCAGCACCATTTTATTTTTTTCAAGAGCGTTTGCTCACTTTGTGTCTCTGTTACATTTGGTAATTCTCACAATATTTCAAGCTTTTTAAGTCTTCAAGATTCCTCCGTGTTTTAGCAGGTGTCAGAATTTCATTTCTTTCTAATGCTGAATTTTATATATCTATATTATTCTATCTCTCTCTCTATATATATATGGATAACACTTACATTGCGTTGTTTTCATCTTTTGGCTGTGTATAATGTTACTATGAAGGGTACAAATAGAATATACAAATATCTGTTTGAGTGTCTACTTCAGATTATTTGAAGCATATATTCAAGAGTGGAATTGTCAGATCATATGGTAAGTCTGGGGCTTCCTCAGTGGCTCAGAGGTAAAGAATCTACCTGCAATGAGGGAGACCTGGGTTCAATCTCTGGGTCAGGAAGATCCTCTGGAGAAGGGCATAGCAACCCACTCCAGTGATCTTGCCTGAAGACTCCCACGAGCAGAGGAGTCTGGCAGGCTACAGTCCATTAGGTTGCAGAGTTGGACNACCCACTGCAGTATTCTGGCCTGGAGAACTCCATGGACTGTATAGTCCATGGGGTTGCCAAGAGTTGGACGCGACTGAGCGACTTTCACTACTGGGATCTTTACTCCACGGAAATCAATATCTGGCAATGACTCCCTCAAATATTCAGAGTTGGAAGATGCCTACCTTCCAAGTGTAGTGCCATCTGAGCTGTTTCCTGACTCTCCCTGGGGCTTCAGGGTGCCAGTGGCCAGCTGAGGATGCACTGTGGGCCCTTTGTCCCCAGTGCCCTCCTGTGTCCCCAAGAGGAGTCCAGCTGCTCCACTCCTACATGGTCCCTCAGGGTTCCTGAGGGAGGCTGGCTGCTCCAGACACTTGGCCCATCCACAGGGAACATCCTAGCAGGCGAAGCTGACCATCAGCTACCCACAGAATCTACAAGCACATTTTCTTTTAAAATGGGAGTGGAGTTGCTTTACAATGCTGCGCCAGTGCCTGCTGTGCAAAGTGAGTCAGCTACACGTGCATGTGACACCGTGCCTCCCTCCCACCCCACCCCACAGCCCCTCCTCTAGGTCACCACAGAGCACCAGGGGAGCTCCTGGACTTATACAAAAGTGGGCGCAGTTGGGAAGGTTGGGACGGGCAGGAGGAGGAAGGCAGTTTGAACTTGAAGAAGAGCAGCTGAGTTATCCTGGCTCAGAAGGTGAAGCTGGGCAGCCACATGGCCCAGAAGACGTCAGGAGGAAGGTTTTCAGGCCCGGAGATGGCCAAGTCAGGCTCCCAGCCAACCAAGGAAACTAGTGGACAGGAGGCTGGAGAAAGGGTCCCCAGAGACAGATGGGGGTATGTGCTCGGGGCCCAGCCTTGTCCACCTGCTTGCTGTCCCCCTGACCACATCCCTGCAGCCCTACTGCTGGCTTCTCTCTGGGCTCCTGTCTCTCACATCGCACCCTGTGAGGGCCCTGCCCCCCACCTGTTTCTTTTCTGAAGGCCACTGCCTCTCTCAAGGCAGCCTCTCTACCCTCTTCTCCGCCCTGCTCTCCTTCCTGGGGGGAGCCATCAACCTTCCTCCTGACCCTGCATGAGGACCCCAGCTGCTGGGCAGTCGTTCTCAGGTGCTCACATCTTCTGGAAAGAGTCCTTAGAATAGTTCAGTTCAGTTCAGTTGCTCAGTTGTGTCTGACTCTTTGTGACCCCACGAACCGAAGCATGCCAGGCTTCCCTGTCCATCACCAGCTCCTGGAGTCCACCTAAACTCATGTCCATTGACTCAGTGATGCCATCAACCATCTCATCCTCTGTCATCTCCTTCACCTCCTGCCTTCAGTCTTTCCCAGCATCAGGGTCTTTTCCAAGGAGTCAGCTCTTCACATCAGGTAGCCAAAGTATTGGAGTTTCAGCTTCAACATCAGTCCTTTCAATGAACATTTAGGACTGATCTCCCTTAGGATGGACTGGTTGGATCTCCTTGCAGTCCAAGGGACTCTCAGGAGTCTTCTCCAAAGCAGCAGTTCTTCAGTGCTCAGCTTTCTTTGTAGTCCAACTCTCACATCTATACATGACCACTGGAAAAACCATAGTCTTGACTAGCCTTGTCCTTTGAACAAACTCTCCTCAAATCGTTCTGAGTGTGGTCCCACGTCCTGCCGGTGCCTTGGTGGACATGGCAAGATGTCACACAGGGCCTTGCAGGTCCTCAGAGGACCTTAACCTTCCTCCCAGGGGAATGAGAGCCTGCTTCTGTGAGCAGACACTTGATGTGACCTAAGGGACCTCAACAAGGGCCACTCCCTGAGGAGAGACTCCAGAGGGCAAGGAGGAGGGAGGTGGTGTCCAACTAGCAAGGGACAATGGCAGAGGCCATGGGGAGCCCTGAGGGCTGGAAGTAGTCCAGCTCTGAGTGCCTCTGAAAGTTGAGCCAGCGGAACTTCTGCAGGATGGAGACGCCAGAAAAAGGAAGATGCTGCCAAGTGTTCTGATGTTAACGACCAGAAGGGATAGACACAAGAAAGCTTGTAGGTAGAGTGGGTTTTGTGGGGGAAGGTAGAGGTTTCTGGTTTGGACATGTGGAGGTCGGGATATCGAACATCCAGGATGGACGTGGGCTTCCTCGTACCTCTCTGGTCTCACCACTGGAACTTNAGGGGATCTTCCAGAGCCGGGGATAGAATCTGTGTCTCTTATGTCTCCTGCATTGGCAGGGGGGTTCTTTACCATTAGCGCCACCTGGGAAGTTTTATCCTTCATTAAATTATCATTTTTTTCTTTTTTTTCCATTGGAAGATACTTGCTTTACAATATTGCACTAGTTTCTGCCATAAGTCAACATGAATTAGCCACAGGGATACATATGTCCCCTCCCTCCTGACCTCTGTTCCATCTCCCACCCTGTCCCACCCCTCTAGATTTAACAGAGCACTGGGCTGAGCTCCTGTGTCACACGGCAAATCCCCGCTGGCTATCATTTCACCCAGGGTAATGTGTATGTTTCCATTCTACTCTCTGAATTGTGTCACCCTCTCCCTCCCATACTGTGTCTGCGAGTTTGTTCTCTATGTCTTTGGTCTCCATTGCTGCCCTACAAATAGGTTCATCAGTACCATCTTTCTAGATTCCATATACATTCATCAAATTATCTTTAAATTTAAAAAATTGAAGCTGAAACTGGACAGTCTAGAAATTAGGGTCTGAAGACCCCTCTATCAGCTCTCTTACCCATCCTACCCCTTTAGTAACACAATTTTCAAGTTTCTAGAAAGACGATGTTTGCGGTTCTTAAACTATGTGGTTATATAGTTCAAATATGTAGCTTTTTTTTTTTTTTTATCAGATTACTAAAAATCAGGCCCAACCTTAAGTTAGAAAATAAACAGTCTTGAAAAATAGCCTGAATATCTTGACTACTTTTTGATAATGGTTTCCTGAAATTTATGAAGGACCAGAGTAAAGAAGTTGGCTTTGCAAAGGAAATTTCCACACGGAAACTTATTTTAATTGAGAGCAACTGAAAAGAGAAACTTTCATGAATTGAGGTATGGAGAAGTCATTTTGACTTATACAAGAGTTAAGCTGAATTTCATGCTCACTAAAACAGCCTATTTTCTTGCGTATCAAACAGACACTGGACATCTGCTTTAATCACTAAAGAAAATGACGCATCAACCTGAAGTAAAGAATGTCCATGTTAAAACAAAGGATTAAATGTTCCCCTTCCCGGGACACCAGTGCTTGTGATCCTTCCCTTCCAGGCACCAAGGTCATACTGACCCACTGTGGACATGTTGGGTTTTTTTTTTTTTTTTGTAGATCGTGAAGATATGTATCCCTGACTTGTTTAAAGTTTGTTCTGACAAGATATAAAACCCTGCTGAAAATCAGGCTTCTTGGGAGCATTTTCTCCGAGTAACCTGGGAAGTTGACTGCCGGGCTATATAGTCTTTAATTTGGCTCAAATACAACCCTTCTTTATTCTTATTATTGACTGATTACTGATTATTTTCATTGACACAATATTAACACCGTTCTAACGTAATTATGGTTGTTGGTAGAAGATAGAAGGAAAAAGCTGCTGAAAAGAAAAAGAAGCCAGCAAAACTACAGGGAGTTTAATTCGTCTATTAATGTAGCTGTCCCAGTGCTCTCTTTAGGTTTATAGCACTTGCATTCTGATATAAAAGCACATGAATCTAATAAGGAAATAGCTTTGAATCCCACTCTTAGCAGTATAAAAATATGACAGCCATTGTCCCTAAAAAGTATAACAACATTTCCATTAGCTGTGTTATAATTGAACAAGTGAAATTAGTAATGTGCTATTAACTATTTTCACCAAGTTCTGGTAGATATTGGTCATTAACCCCATCAAACAGCTAAGGGGTAGAGAGACAAATGGAATTCGGCAATATAAGAACCAGATTCCCGTCTTTTTGCTGGTAAGAAGCTGTAAGAGCTTGGGTGTTGAAATTCTTTATTCCTTTGCTTCCTTTCCCCCAAAATGAGGATAATGAGACCTTCTCCACGGAGTTATGGCAAGGATTAATTAACATAATCCCTGTAAAGACTCTTCACAAACTTGAAGCAGCGGCTATCAAAGCAAGGTCCTTGGTTCTGCCATGTGGACCTCACCTGGGAGCTTATAAGAAATGCAAATTCTTGACTTATTCTAATTCCTGATCCTAGTTCCTTCCCAAGTTCTTTCCCAAAGTCTTACTTCTTAGGACACCCTTGCTGCTGCTGCTGCTGCTGCTAAGTCGCTTCAGTTGTGTTCGACTCTGTGCGACCACATNACCTGGGAGCTTATAAGAAATGCAAATTCTTGACTTATTCTAATTCCTGATCCTAGTTCCTTCCCAAGTTCTTTCCCAAAGTCTTACTTCTTAGGACACCCTTGCTGCTGCTGCTGCTGCTGCTAAGTCGCTTCAGTTGTGTTCGACTCTGTGCGACCACATAGATGGCAGCCCACCAGGCTCCTCCGACCCTGGGATTCTCCAGGCAAGAACACTGGAGTGGGTTGCCATGTCCTTCTCTAATGAATGAAAGTGAAGAGTGAAAGTGAACCCGCTCAGTCGTGTCTGACTCTTAGTGACCCCATGGACTGCAGCCTATCAGGCTCCTCCGTCCATGGGATTTTCCAGGCAAGAGTAGTGGAGTGGGGTGCCATTGCCTTCTCCGAGGACACCCTTATGGCCCTATAAAATTCCCTTTTTCACTTAAGCTAGGCTCAATGCTTTTGAATTAGCTGCAGGGAATCATCTCACTGAGTGAAGGAAAACATCCACAGGCAATCAGCTCCTCTCTCATAGGACTGTTGGATCTATGACCTTTTTCTCTGGCTGCCCAAGACCCTTTTATAGTCTACCAACTTCCTTTCTTTTCTTTATCCTTTCCTCTGCAGTAAACTTGGTTGTTTGGATCCTGGATTAGATATGTGCTTGTTTTTTCACGCTTCTCTCTCCATCTCTACACATCTGCACACCCCTCCCCCGCCCCCACACCTCCACCTTCATGTACTTTTTTTTTTTAACATTTTGTAAATTTCCAGGTCTTGACAAAGTTCCAGTCATCATCCTCAAACATCCTTACCACAGGTTGAAATTCTCTGAATTTCATTGCTCTAAAATAGTAAATTACTTGCTCATGCAGTTAAAAAAAAACATAAAAATTCTTTGCTAAATCCCTATTGTGTAGACCTTAAACATTCCAGTTTTACCTGCTTCCCTGTCCCACCAGATACCAAGACTGACACGCTCCATAGCTCATCCCATAACTTCTCAAGGATGAGTGAACAATGTTCAAACATAGAATTATGGAAATTCGGAGTTGGGAGATATCCAACTTTTTCCCCTGGCAGGGGTCCCTGTTACAACTTTCCTGCTTTTTTTGGCCATCTAACCTCTTATATGAGATGGCTGGATGGCATCACGGACTCGATGGACGTGAGTCTGAGTGAACTCCGGGAGTTGGTGATGGACAGGGAGGCCTGGCGTGCTGCGATTCATGGGGTCGCAAAGAGTCGGACACGACTGAGCGACTGAACTGAACTGAACTGAACCTCCTATATACTCTCAGTCATGGAGAGTTGTGTGGCTTTCATAATGAGTGCTTCCTTCCATTAAGATAAAACCGACCTCTTTGTCACATCCAAACTCAGCCCCCATAGAGCCCTTTAGAGCAAATATATTCCCTGTGCTCTACAACAGCATCATCTCTCAATTTTTCTTTCTTAGGGTAAACAGTATCGACCATCTTTTAAAAATTTTTTAGATTTTTTTTTTTTTTATTGAGGCAACATTTGTTTATATCATTATATACACATTGTAGTCCATGGACTCACAAAGAGTCGGACACTTACTGAGCGACTTCCCGTTCACTTTTCACTTTCATGCATTGGAGAAGGAAATGGCAACCCACTCCAGTGTTCTTGCCTGGAGAATCCCAAGAGTGGCGGAGCCTGGTGGGCTGCCATCTGTGGGGTCGCACAGAGTCGGACACAACTGAAGTGACTTAGCAGCAGCGGCATACACCTCAAGTGTACAGCACTATATTTCTATTCCTGTATACCCTATGGTATTTACCTAGAAGTAATCTCGATGCAAAAAGATCTTCTCTAAGACACATTAGGGTAAAATCATCAAAAATCCTTTAAGTGTTTTTTGTTGAGTAAAGTTTATGGGGTCATATTCCTTAACATTTTCTTGCAACTATGACGATATTTCACAGCGCCTTTTTAAAATGTGGCCCTTGAAAATTGAACATAATAATTGGAATGTCATCTGAATGTCCATCTCTCTGGAAGGATATAAGGACTATATTTTGCAAAGACTTTTATCATCTTTTTGGCTCCTAAGATCTTTCTCATTTTATGTTGTCAAGTTAAGACTTCTGAATTGTATAGCAGGAGTTAAAAACAAGAAATGTAGGACTTATGTAACTACCATCACAACAGTAGCATATAACTGAGAAAATCGGTCACCTTACACTTTCTCTATACCCACTGGCTTAGCTTCACCTTACTCTCATCTCCTCTCTATTTTTATAGGCTAAGTTGACCCTCTTGTTTAATCAAAACTAACCTCTCCATCCATGTAATTCACGCTTTTCTTTCTCTCTGGGAGCTTGCCTTAATTCCTTTTTTTTTTTTTTTCTTCTTTTTCTGGCTTTGTCACTTTTACTTCTAAACTGCTTCAAATCTCTTTCATTACAAATGAAACAATCTGTCTTATAGTAACTACCTTATCTCTTTCCCTTCTTTTATTACCAGTGTCTTAAAGTCTTAAAAGTGCATGCTACACTTACTTATCATTTATTTTTTAAAATATACTTTAATTTGTCTTTCCTCTCAACCACTCTACTGAAATTGTTCCTATTAAGTCTCACAATTGGTCTGATTGTGAAATTTGAAGGTCATTTTAAAGTCCTTATCTTATATGTGATATTGGATACATAAATCGCTCCTTCTTCTTGTAACTCTGTTTCCATGGCTTTCACGGCCCAAGATCCTTAAAGTTCTTCCCCTGTTTCTCTAACCATCTTTTCCAGTTTACCTATGGATTTCTGTTCCTCTTAATGGCTCTTAAAACCTGGGGTACCCACAGTAACACTAGACTGTTGATAAAATCTTTGGCTCCTCTGACCTGGGTCTGGGCTCCAGTCTTCTCCTCTTTGTCTTTTTCTCCTTCTTTGCCCATCACAATCACCCTCCATGTTGCTTCCTGAATGATCATGTGAAATGCAAGTCTGAACTTGCTGCTTCCTGGCTGAATTTCTGCTTCAGCTGTTCGTGCTTAAGTGATGAAATCCCCTTCCTTTACATGACATAGTGTCCCCATGGTTCACTCTTCTTCTCCAGGATCATCTCTCATTTCCTGCACTGCATTTTAATGCCTACATTTTTCTGCATACACCATATTGGTTTTCAATGTACATCTCTGTCAGATCGTGTCCTTTGGCTGGAAAAAACCCCTGCTTAGCTTGAGAGCCTATTTCACTGGAACACCGTCCTTTATCCCTTCACTAGCCATTGGATGGGCTTCCCTGGTGGCTCAGCTGGTAGAGAATCCGCCTACGATGTGGGAGACCTGGGTTCGATCTCTGGGTTGGGAAAATTCCCTGGAGAAAGGAACGTATTGCAGTATTCTGGCCTGGAGCACTACATAGACTAATAGTCCATGGGGCTGCAAACAGCTGGACACGACTGTGCAACTTTCACTTTCCCCATTGGATGAGTTAGATGTTACTTCTCTGTGCTCATGTGAATACACCTGTCACTGCACTTTTTATGATTCTCTCTCCTCAGTTACTGGAGGAGGAAGTGGCAACCCATTCCAGTATTCTTGCCTGGAAAATTCCATGGAGAGAGGAACCTGTAGGCTCCATGGCTATAGCTCATGGATCCCGTGGGCTACAGTCCATGGGGTTGCAAAGAGTTGGATTCGACTGAGTGACTAAGCACACACACTCCTCAATTAAACTGAGTATTATGAGGAACTGGCATAAAATATTTTTTATTTTTTTGTGTCTATATCTCCTAACAAAGGGCTTCGATGAATGATTAACCACTATATGGTGATTTGCTACTTACATCATTCTACATTTTTATAAATATCATTCTACATTCATCTTTTAATATAGCTAGTTTTGATTTAGTCCAACATTCCAGGCTGTCCTGCTGTTTTAGTCCTCTAGTCGACCATCAGTGCTATTCATAATCTTCCATTCTTTGTGGTGCTGGCAAATTAGGCACGCGTGCCATCTTAGTCTCGATCCAAATCGTTAATGGCAAATGTTGACTAGGATGAATCCTAGGCTAGAGTTCTAGAGCTAGTGAGTAGTATCCAGCACCTAATGTCTCATTCTTTTCTTTTTAAACAAATTGCAAAAATTAAGTATCTTTGCAAATAGCTCAATTTCAGATGGAACTTATGCATTTGATTCCACCTACTCTCTTATATCTCCTCTTTTGCCAATGTCTTAGATAATGTCTTCATTAAAAGACACTGTAAAACTAATCTTTAATGAAATCTTGTGCTACTACATGAGTCTCATTCTTTTGCCACTGAATACTCACCAAAGAATTAAGTGGACTGAACACATTTTATTTGTTAATGGAGGAATAAAATATAAGAGCACTGCCACTTTCCATTGCTTACACCAGAGCTCCTGTGTTAATGATTTTAACACACAATTTCTCTTTATCATTGCTCCAAGGCAAAATATTTCATTATTTGTCAAGCAAATATACAGTCATATCTCCTAGAAACTCATAAAACATCATTTAAATTTGGACTGTAGAAATCTTTAAATTGATAATTAATATATGCACATACACATACCTTACAAGTGCCAGACTCTTTTCTAGATGTCATATAACTATATTATACAAATATATATATTCCTTAGAACAACTTTATGAAGGAGGCATTATTCTTTATCTGTTTTACAGCTAAGACAAAGAATAATACTTTAATAACTTGTTAATAATTGTGTAAGGCTGTACGGTTAGTAAGTGATATGGGCTTCCCTGGTGGCTCAGATGGTAAAGAGTCTGCTTGCAATACGGGCGACCTTGGTTCAATCTCTGGGTTGGGAAGACCCCCTGGAGAAGGAAACGGCTACTCACTCCAGTATTCTTGCCTACAGAATTCCATGGACAAAGGAGCCTGACAGGTTACAGTCCATGGGGTTGCAAAGAGTCGGATACCACTGAGTGACTTTCACTTTCACTTCTAATGTTTATCACGCTTGGTAGAAAATTCTCAAGTGTATAGTTAGCACAAATTCTAACCATCACTGTCCTACCTTACACGTAGCCATATCTTTCTCAGAAATGATCATCATCTCCCTTCATACAACACACCCAGTCCTCTTTGTGTGCATATCTGTTAGTGGGTGGGCAGAGGTCCTGGGCTTAGAGTACCAGTGATGGAAACTGTGGTGGGTGGAGAAGAAAAAAATTCCCATAACCTAATTTGCTTTGTTTTTTTGATGAATGAATACATTTACTTTACCTTATTGGGGATATCAAAGAATATATTATTCCATAATTCATGCATATAAAAAGAGAATAAACAAAATTATAAAGCTAAGGATCATTGAACAAGAGGTTTTCAGGTCACAATCTAATTTGTTTCTGATAGGCTTCAGAGGGAATTGGGGATGGAAAAAGGCTCATCATTGTCATCTTTATTATTATAGTCATAACTGTTATCTTCATTGTGGTAGGAAATGTTCTTTCTCTTTCCCAGTATTTCTCTCTTGGCCCACAAAAAGGAACTTGGCCCTCCTGACTATATTAGGAAGAAAACATGGGAGTTCCCCACCCCCAGCTTCACTCCTTGCCTGGGGAGGAGTGAATCATCTGCCTGTAGGATGGCTGGACCCAGTGGGGAGTCCCACGGGGACTCTTAATTTGAGATCCTGTCTACTTTGTATCCTAATCTGTTGCCATGCAATAGGTGAATGAATTCAATTAGTCACGGCTTCTCTATCCTGCCACTGGGTGGGTAACACTATTTTAGGGTGAGAGGGATACAGAATCCTTTCGTTCATGGGCCTATGCTGAATTTCTATATTCACAATTAAAGGTAGTACTGTGACCCAACTGACTCATTTTTCATAATGAATATTTATTTCATAGCCTGCTGTGAGCCATACAGTATCCGAGGTGCTGGGGATTCCACAGGAAACACAACTGTGACCCTGCTCCTAAGGAACTTGCAGTCGAGCCAGAGGAGGCAAAAAAAGCACATAACACGTCCGATGATGAGGGATAGGAAGAAAGAGCAGGTGAAAGGGAACAGAGCGTGCGTGGTGTTGGGATGGTGCTAGTTTCTACGGGTGTCAAGGAAAGTTTCTCTGCTCATGTGACATGTGAGCAAAGATCGAGGAAGGGAGCCGTGTGGCCACCTGGGCTAAGAGTTTTCTGTGTAAAGGGAAGAAAGAATAAATTCAAAATCTTCTGTTCTTTCTTTTTTTTTTTTTTGAGTGATAACAAGGAGGTTATTGCGGCTGAAGCAGAGTGAATGAAAGTGGAGAATGTAGGAGATGAGTTCAAAGAGCAAATGCATGAAAACAAATTTGCTGAGGACTTCTCCGGTAGCTCAGTTGTTAAGAATCTGCATGCCAGTGCAGGGGACATGGGTTCAGTCCTTGGTCCAGGAAGACTCCACGTGCTGCAGGGCAACTAAGCTTGTGTGCTGCAATTACTAAAGCCCAGGTGCCTCTCAGAGCACCTGGTCTGCAGCAAGAGAAACCGCTGCAATGGAGTAGCCGTCAGAAGGCAGCCCACCTCCCCACTCAGCACAGCTGGAGAAGGCCTTTATGTGGCAAGACCAAGCACAGCCATAAAGAAATAAACAAATAAAATATTTTTTTTTAAGTTCACTGAGGTGCTTCAAAGACAAGGTAAGGGATTCGACTTTTACTTTTTAAGAGATGAGAAATCGGAGGATTTTGAGCACCAGAATAACATGTGAATGATAACTTATTTATTGAAAAGATGGTTCTGAGTTTTGAGGGAAATTGTGGCTGTAGGGAGGATGCTAAAAAGGCTCCTGTAGCAGTTCTGCTGAGAGATGAAAGTGGCTTCATTCAGGGAGGCAATAATGGAAGTGATAAGATTTGATGTATTGTGGATGTATTTTCAAGTTAAAGGCAACAAAATTTGTTGTAGAGTGGGTACAGAGTTTGATGTTATCTATGTCATTATTAAATGTTTTTTTTGCTAACTAGTTCTTATAATTAAACATACACACAGATTGAGTAGTAAAAAGAATCCCCATATACCTTCACTCAGGTTCCTACTTATCAATCTTTGGACATATGTACTTTAATTACCTCCTTTTGAATCATTTTTGTATTTTATGAATTGTTCTAAAGCAATCTAGACATATCATTTCACCTACATATTGTTCTGTAAATATCTCTCAATATTATGAACATGTTCTTACATAGTGCTATCATCATACTCTAATAAAAATTAATAAGATTAATTCTTTGGTATCAACTGATACTGATCGCATGGACCACAGCCTTGTCTAACTCAGTGAAACTAAGCCATGCCCTGTGGGGCCACCCAAGACAGGAGGGTCATGGTGGACAGGCCTGACAGAATGTGATCCACTGGATAAGGGAATGGCACACCACTTCAGTATTCTTGCCTTGAAAACTCCATGAACAGTATGAAAAGCCAAAATGATAGGATACTGAAAGGGGAACACCCTGGGTCGGTAGGTGCCCAATATGCTACTGGAGATCAGTGGAGAAANTGCTGGGCTGGAGGAAGCACAAGTGGAATCAAGATTGCCAGGAGAAGTATCAATAACCTCAGATATGCAGATGACACCACTCTTATGGCAGAAAGTGAAGAGGAACTAAAAAGCCTCTTGATGAAAGTGAAAGAGGAAAGTGAAAAGGTTGGCTTAAAGCTCAACATTCTGAAAACTAAGATCATGGTATCCAGTCCAATCATTTCATAGATGGGGAAACAATGGAAACAGTGAGAGACTTTATTTTCCTGGCTCCAAAATCACTGCATTGATGACTTCATGAAATTAAAACTGCTTGCACCTTGAAAGGAAAGCTATGACCAACCTAGATAGCATATTAAAAAGCAGAGACATTACTTTGCCAACAAAGTTCCATCTAGTCAAAGCTATGGTTTTTCCAGTAGCCATGTATAAATGTAAGAGATGGACTATAAAGAAAGCTGAGCACTGAAGAATTGATGCTTTTGAAGTGTGGTGTTGGAGAAGACTCTTGAGAGTCCCTTGGACTGCAAGGAGATCCAACCAGTCCATTCTAAAAGAGATCAGTCCTTCGAAGGACTGATGCTGACCTGAGATTCCAATACTTTGGTCACCTAATGCAAAGTACTGACTCACTGGAAAAGACGCTGAATTTGGAAAAGATTGAAGTAAGGAAGAGAAGGGGACGACAGAGGATGAGACTGTTGGATGGCATCACTGCTGTGATGGACATGAGTATTAGAAAGCTCCAGAATTGATGATGGACAGGGAAGCCTGGCGTGCTACAGTCCATGGGGTTGCAAAGAGTCAGACACGATTGAGTGACTGAACTGAACTGAACTAACCAATCTGTTGAATCACCTCCTGTCTTCTGTTTTCAGAAGACCTCCTGTCTTTGGTTTTCATTACCACTTCCTCAGTTCAAGCCCCTTTACCTCGTTTCCTCTCACCCACACAACTGCAACTGACTTTCCACTGCTTTGCCTGGCTTCTTCTCTCTCTCAGTCCTAATTGCCTGTAGACACTGCCATTAGAACTATCTTTGCCAAACTCCAAACTGATTGTGCTGTTTCCCTGCCTAGAGCACCGATTATAGAATAGGATTTACATTCCTCTGTCTGTTCCTCAGGCCCTTCAGCATTTCTGCCCTCTTTCTACCCAAAGTCTGGCCATATGTCTCTGAGTCACCATGTATTTTACCTGTAATAAACAACTGTGCTCCTTAAATATGCCTTACTTTTCTCCTAACTCTTCATCATTGTTGAAATGACCAATCGCAGCCTTCAAGGTTTCTCCTCCCTTCTTTGTGCTTAATTGATCTTCCAAGGCCAAATTCAGGTTACTTCCTTCTGGGAAGATTTTCTCAACCCCTACTCCAGTCAAAATTAATCACTCTTTAGACATGCATTTTCCATGTAGACCACACATTGTATCATAATGATTTATAGTCACTCCTACTGAACTGTAACCTCCTTGGAAAAAAAAAGACCATATTTTGGTTACTCGTGGCCTAGCAGATTGCCCTTTCCATGTCTGGCCTTCATTACTATTGTATAAAATCATCCTCTCTTACTTATAAGGTACACAGTTTTCTAGAAGCAGACCTCAGTAAATTTTAAACTATCCTTGTCATGACAGATAGTCTGACATTGTGCTGAAAATCACCAAACATGGCTAATTATAAGATGAATTATAAAAATTAGACCCTATCATGCCCCAGAAGGTAGCTAGTTTATCATTTGGGAGATTCATAGTCTTGACTTACTTGGAGACATGAGGGATTTTTTCCTTTTTGGCTACACCTATTTTTGAAAATGTTTTCCTTCATAACTTGAGGGAAGCATGTCATACTTAAGAATAAATTATCTGACTCAAGCAAAAATACCAGATGAAGCTAAAGATATTTTCAGCATTCAGAAATAGCACACACCGAGGGCCTGGGAACTGTAACACTAAATTGAAGTAGAGATATATTAAGTAGGCTAAAAAATAATATCTCATGATGAGGGCATAGCTAGTATCTGGTCCTCTGAAATATTTATATGGAATTAAGATTTTCATTATAGTTTAACTGAAATAATGAACTGCATGTTGAATTAGGGATCGGTAGGTAAATCATCATGGCCCCAGTTTTGACATGATTCAATCAGTTCTTGAGAGATTTCCCCTGTGTCATTAACAGAAAATAAAAACTGAACATTATATAGATGGGGAATGAGATTAATAATGAAATGATTATCTATTTCAGTCATGTGATAGTATGCTCTAAATGACTTTTTAAAAAGCATACTTTCTTGTAGCTCATGATGTGAGATATATAATATATTTAAATAAGCACTGACACGGATAGCAGATTCAGGTTTGTGCTTTAAAATCATATGAAACTCAACAGATGGAGATTCTAGCCCTTTTCTATGTTTATGCTATGAAGAAATACTTATAGACTTTGCACGTACACGCCCATCTTTCCTTCCCACCCAGCCCCCTAAATTCAGTAGTCACATGAGACAGAAGACATTAAGCGATGTAGAAGACATACTTATTTCTTTTGAAGGAATATGTGTACATATTCAGAGTATATATCCTCGATCATTAAAAGTTACTTTGAATAAATAAATACCTAAAGGTATGGAAAGATATCAACAGAGGCATTCTACTCAACAGTCAGAACTACTTGGACTTCGTGAAAACAATGTGATTTGTTTTCATTAATAGTAGAACCCCTAGGGGTTTCCCAGGTGGTGCTAGTGGTAAAGAACTCTTTAATAATGTTTTGTTAAAGAGTATTTTATTAAAAACCTTTATTAAAGAACTAATTTCTTTAATATTAAGAATAAAGAGTTTTTCTTGGAAGAAATGCTCAATTTTTTTTTGTTCTTGAAATAATAGCTATGTAAATTAAACTAATTTTTAAATTAATTTATTAATTTTAACTGGAAGATAATTTCTTTACAATATTGTGGTGGTTTTTGCCATATATTGACATGAATTCCCCCATGGAACCTCTCTTCTGCTGCTCTCCCCACCCCATCCCTCTGGGTTGTCCCAGAGCACTGGCTTTGAGTGGCCTTCTTCATGCATTGAACTTGCTCTGGTCATCTGTCTTACATATGGTAATATACATGTTTCAATGCTATCCTCTCAAATCATCCCACACTCACCTTCCCCCACATAGTACAAAAGTCTGTTCTTTATATCCGTGTCTCTTTTGCTGTCTTGCTTATAGGGTCATCGTTACTGTCTTTCTAAATTCCATATATATGTGCTGATATACTGGATTGGTGTTTCTCTTTCTAATTTTTATAGGAAGAAAACACATGAATGGAAAGTGGTAAAGAGCTGCCAATGCAGGAGACATAAGAGAAGCAGATTTGAACCCTGGGTCAGGAATATCTCCTAGAGAGGGCATGGCAGCCCACTCCAGTATTCTTGCCTGGAGAATCCTGTGGACAGAGGAGCCTGGAGGGCTACAGTCCACAGGGTCACAAAGAGTTGAACACAACTTAGGGACTGAACACCACCAACAACAAATAAATTGTGGAGTATCTCAGATAAAGTAATCAGTCCATATTGTATAAAAAGGAATTGCATTGTAATCCATTACTTTGTGTTCTCTATAAAGCAATACTCTTGAAAATGTATACTATCCTAATTTTAAAAATTTTCTCTTGTTTATGTATGTGTGATAAAATTATCTTCATTGTTTACTGGGAATAACAAACATATATTAAAAGCAATATATTAAAAATAAAGAATTTTTTTGGAAGAAATGCTCAATTTTTTTAGTTCCAAAATAATAGCTATGTAAATTAAATGAAGTTTTATAGAAAGAATACACATTAAAGGAAAGCAAAGAAAAGGCAAGGTATTTTGCTTTAAAAATTAACTTTAGTTCAGTTCAGTTTAGTTGCTCAGTCGTGTCTGACTCTGCGACCCATTAGACCGCAGCATGCCAGGCCTCCCTGTCCATCACCAACTCNATAGAAAGAATACACATTAAAGGAAAGCAAAGAAAAGGCAAGGTATTTTGCTTTAAAAATTAACTTTAGTTCAGTTCAGTTTAGTTGCTCAGTCGTGTCTGACTCTGCGACCCATTAGACCGCAGCATGCCAGGCCTCCCTGTCCATCACCAACTCCTGGAGTTTACACAAACCCATGTCCATTGAGGCAGTGATGCCATCCAACCATCTCATCCTCTGTCATCCCCTTCTCCTCATGCCTTCAATCTTTCCCAGCAGCAAGGTCTTTTCCAATGAGTCAGCTCTTTGCATCAGGTGGCCAAAGTATTGGAGTTTCGGCTTCAACATCAGTCCTTCCAATGAACACTCAGACTGATCTCCTTTAGGATGGACTTGGTTGGATCTCCTTGCAGTCCAAGGGACTCTTAAGAGTCTTCTCCAACACCACAGTTCAAAAGCATGAATTCTTCAGTGCTTAGCTTTCTTTATAGTCCAAAAATGGCAACCCACTCCAGTGTTCTTGCCTGGAGAATCCCAGGGACAGGGGAGCCTGGTGGGCTGCCGTCTATGGGGTTGCACAGAGTCGGACACGACTGAAGCGACTTAGCAGCTTACATCCATACATGACTCCTGGTAAAACCATAGGCTTGACTAGATGGACTTTTGTTGGCAAAGTAATGTCTCTGCTTTTTAATATGCTGTCTAGGTTGGTCATAACTTTCCTTCCAAGGAGTAAGTGTCTTTTAATTTCATGGCTGCAGTCACCATCTGCAGTGATTTTGGAGCCCCTCAACATGTAATCTGCCACTGTTTCCACTGTTTCCCCATCTATTTGCCATGAAGTGATGGGACCAGATGCCATGATCTTAGTTTTCTGAGTGTTGAGCTTTAAGCCAAATTTTTCACTCTCCTCTTTCACTTTCATCAAGTTACATTATATAAAAATGAGAAGCCAGGAGGTATTATTTCTAGAAATATTGTTAGACAAGGGCAAGTTAAAGGAAATGGAAATTTTGTCCTGAAAAAGAGAGACAAAATTTAGAGAGAGACAAAATTTTTCATTGTTTAAAATCTTCCCTGGAAAAGGACAAACAGGGCTGTGTTGGATGACACACTCTGGTTCCTGAATGTTGCAGTTACTTAAGTCTGCCTCTTTCTGCTAACATCAAGATTGGCTGCACATAAAGACACCAAGTCTGGGGGAAGAAGCTGGAGGAACCAGGCAGGTGGCCGAGGGCTGTGAAATTATGTCAAGAGTGTTAATGATGGCCTTGCTCTCTATTCCAGTGTTTCTACAAAATCTTACCATCAGCAGTGATGAAAACAATATTAACAGGAGTGTGTGTGTGTGTGTGTGTGTGTGTGTGTGTGTGCTAAGTTGCTTGAGTCATGTTGGACTCTTACTGATCCCATGGACTGTAGCCCACCAGGCTCCTCTGTCCATGGAATTCTCTAGGCAAGAATACTGAAGTGGGTAGCCATTCTTTCTTTGATCCCTGACCTAGGGATCAAACCCCAGTCTCCTGCATTGCAGGCAGATTCTTTTCCATCTGAGCCACAAGGGAAGCCCTAAATAGTAGGATAGTAATCCCTTTATTCTTCTAAGTACTTTATACATTTTAAAATAAATGTACTATGGCAATTAAGCAACAGCCATTCTTAGATTATTTTTACTTAGCCACTTAAAAATATCTTACCTACAAACACAAATATATTTTCATATGAAAAGAGAGACAATTCTAAGATACTGATATAACTAGAATGGTTCAGTCTTCAAAACAAAGATATGATTTCAGAGAATAAATGGGGCTCTATTAAGACAGGTATACACTGAGTTTCACAAATGAGTTGAGATTTTAATGGGCTTCATTTTCTTGTTCAACTGAAACTAAAAATCTGAGCAGTTCCTTAAATCTCTTGCCCTAATTTTCTCCCCATTCCATTTTGTCTGTTAGAACTCTTATTTTGCCATGCCATTCCCTCTTTCATCAATGTTTTAGTTTTGTGATACAAGAAACTAAAACATTCTTGCCTGAATTTTGTCTGACAACACAAGAAGTACAAAAGCTATATGTATGTATAGAAACTAAAAGTTATATACATATATAAATAATTTTCCAAAGCAAAAGTTCAACAGTGGCAATGATAATAAAATAATTCACAATACTAACCTCATAGATATTTGCTGTAAATAGAAAGTGAAAATGTTAGTTGTATCTGACTCTTTGCAACCCCATAGACTATAGCCCACCAAACTCCTTTGTCTGTGGAATTCTCCAGGCAAGAATACTAGAGTGGGTAGCTATTCCCTTCTCCAGGGGATCTTCCCAACCCAAGGGTCAAACCCAGGTCTCCAAGGGTCAAACCCAGGTCTCCCGAGTTGCAGATGTTTTTGTGTGTGTGTATTTTTTTTTTTTTTTTTTTTTTTCCATCTGAGCCACAGGAAAGCTGTATAAATAGAATTATATAGGAAAATATTTTAATACATACAATGCATAGATTTCCTACAGCTTTGCTTATTGCAACCAAAAATCCAGGTGCTATAGCCTTTCTTTTGATCTAGAAGTCATTCTTGACTCCTTCCTTTCTGTTTCCCTCCACATATTCTATTCCATTACCATGTCCTATAGATTCTACTCGTAAATATATTCTGAATCCACTCACCTCCCTAGATCTCTACTGTTAGGCCCTTGGTCCAAGCCACCATCATTGAACTTTTGTCCTGGCAACTATTCCTGCTCTTGGCAATCCATCCATCCTCCACAGAACCAGAGTGTGATGTTTTGTTAATGTAAATTATATGATGCCAATTTCCCTGCTTAAAACTCTGCAATGTCTTTTAATTGAACTTAGAAGAAATCCCAGACTTCGAGGTTTTACATTATCTGGCTCCTTCCTACCTCTTCATATATATGTATATATACATTTTTTTTTTACTTGCTGACTACTGGCCAAATTCTTACAGGCTAGCATTTTTAACTATCATTTTGAGGGTAAAGGAAGCTATAGTTTCTCTTGGAACCTGAATATTGGTTCTCAGATTAACATTATGGCACATTGTTCTGACCAGCTGCCACCAGATGGATCAAAGAATCTTTTCCTTTGAAATCTGAAAGTTTTGAATTCTTTGATCAATTCCTGTAAGCTTCTGATATATCTTGAGATATCTCTCCTGAGATATTGAGAGATATCCTTACCCAACTGACTCTGCTTTCAGAGAAGTCACTATTTTGTCAATTTTGAAATTTAGGACAAGCCCTAATTCTAGGTCTCTGCCTTGTGTTCATGGAACACCTCAAGCTAAATTTATATTTTCGTGACTTTGCTTCCTTTTCTGGACTCTGTCTCGTCTCCAAATTGTTAGTGGTTTTTGCTGTTCTCATTTGAGTAGCCACATGATTATGGGAACCTACAAACTGGGAAGAGAACTAGTTATTAAGATGGGGCATGTAGAGTTCGGAACAACTTATTAGCTGCTGGGTGTGGTTCCCCATGAACTTAGCAAGTTCAGACTCTTAGTGATTCTCCCCGAACTGACCCTGGGGAAGAGGCTTAGCGAGCAGTTCTGTAAAGAGCCCAGGATTTGGTGCCAGGTATTTTCCTTGTAAAACAGCTGAACAACTTTATTCAGCGCAATCAGAGTCTTGGGTTGCCTCCCACAAGGAAAAGCTAGTGAGCCACTTCAGTTAGAACTGCAGGAAACTTTCCTTGGGATCTAAAATGGTTTTGGGAGAATAAGGAAAGTTCCTGTTAACTGAGTTTTGGAGAATTATTTTTGTGTGTGTGGTAAAATACACATAACATAAAATTTACCAGCTGAATCATTTTAAAATGCATGACTCAGGGCCTGAAGTGTAGCCATGATATATGTGACTATCTACCATTATCTAGTTCCAGGGCATTCTCATCCCTCCACTCATTAGAAGTCACTCCCCTTTCCCTCCTGGAAAATGTAAATCTACTTTCTGTGTCTTTGGGTGTGACTATTCTGGATATTTCAAACAAGTGGAATCATCCAATGTGAGGCCATTTGTGTCTGGCTTTTTTCACTTGGCATGTTTTCAAGTTTCATCTGGGTTGTAGCATAAATCAAGGCTTCATTCCTTTTTGAGGTTGAAAAATATTCCACTGTATGGGTACACCACATTTTATTTACCCATTCTTCTGTTGATGGGTATTTGGGTTGTCCCAACTTTAGGCTATCATTAGTGGTACTATGCTGGTATTTGTGCTAAGCTTTTGTTTGCCTATTTGTTATCAATTCTTTGGAGTATACATAAGAATGGTATTGCTGGATCATATGGTAATTCTATGCTTAACTTATTGAAAAAGCACAAAACCATCTTCCATAGTGGGTGAATGAGTTTACAATCCCATCAGTAATGTATGAAGATGAGAATTGGAGAATTTTAAATGTTTTTTTTGGGGGGGAGGGGAGAAATAAATTAAGAGTTTGGGATTAAAATATATACCTTACTATATATAAAATAGATAACCAACAAGAACCTACTGTACAGCACAGAGGACGATACTCAATATCCTGTAATAACCTATGATGGAAGAGAATGAAACAAGACTATATATACATATATAACTGAATCATTTTGTTGTATGCCTGGAGCTAACACAATATTGTGAAACAACTATATTTCCACAAAAATTTTGAAAAAAAGAGGGTTTTGTAAAGGTGTCTATGCCTATAAATAAATCATTAAATGACATTTGGATGGCTGGGAAGAAAGCTGGTCCATATTTTTAAAATGAGATTAGTTTACCTCCTCCTTCCTGATTAAATTCTCTCTCCTGCAAGGAGGGGAAAGGATCATGATGGCTAATTTTGAGTTGGTTCTCTTCCCTTGTGGCTCAGTTGGTAAAGAATCCGCCTCCAATGCCGGAGACCTGGGTTCAGTCCCTGGGTTGGGAAGATCCCCTGGAGAAGGGAAAGACTACCCACTCCAGTATTCTTGCCTGGAGAATTTCATGGACTGTATAGTCCATGGGGTCGCAAAGAGTCAGACACGACTGTGTGACTTTCACCAGGAAGTTCTGAAAGCTGTTGTCAGGGCACCCTTATATGGGAAGAGTATATGTGTAGCATTTTGAAATAGTCACAGCTTAGCTGTGTGGAAGTGTAACTTTATTTTTTCTACTAATGAGCTCAACTTAGCTTTGGTGCTTCCATTTTTGCTGATGTTAAAAATTTCCTAATTTTGCCACTGAAGAATAATATGATCTCTCTGGTTTAAATAGTAACAGGTAATTAAAACTTGTTCATTCCATTTGGGATTTAAACTAATTAATTCAGAGGTCAAGCCACCCTCTAGAGTTGTTCTGGGCCTGGCTCTCCTCACTGCTTCCTTCCATCCCAGGAAGGTATAAGCATCATGACACTGGGAAGGTGTGGTTTTTCTCCACACTCTTCTCAGGTCCCCACTACCTTTGCTTGGTCTTTTGACATGAAACTTGCTATTGCTATGTCTGCCCAAACTGCATAATGTACCAGAATTTTCTACTGATATCCACAGCCTTGCTCATGCCTTGCAGTAACAAGATGTAGACTCCTTAAATCTTTTCTTCTTCGACCTTAAGTCTCCTCTCATCCCTTGGACCACTCAGAATTCATATACTCTCAGGCCTGTAGCTAGTGGATCTCATAGTATTTGCCCATTGTGCCATAGTATTTGTCATAAAGTGGGCTCATTGATCTGACGTAATGCTGTGAGGGAATCCCATTTGGGTGGCTTGAATTTCGTAAGCCTGCAAATAATAGTGCTGTCTGAGACTCTGTGGATGAAAAGTCAAACTCACACCTGGAATATGTGCTGTAGAGTCTAAATGAATTTATATTCCTTCTAGAATAGCAAAGACCAATGGAGGCAAATCCTACCACTAAGTGGACTGTTGATATTCTTGACAGATGTTCTTATGTAAGTGGACAAGTATTAGTCAGTGCTGCTGACAGGTTGGGCTTTAGTAGGTAGAAACCCATGACTGTGGGTCCACGTATAGCCTTTCTCTGCCACCATAGTTCTCCGTTTACAAACCCATCGTGCCAGCCCTGGGAAAGTGGATGACCCGGGCTGTTTGACATCAGGTGGCCAAGTCATTCTCTCTATTTGATTGTTTAGCGCCTCTTCCTTAGGTGATATTCTGTGATTGTGGCAATGTGTAAAGCAAATGCAAAGACCTTCTCTCTTTAAGCCCCAACGTCTATTCATATATGCCTATTCCAGAACTTCTTGTCTCTGATCTTTTAATATCTTCTTCTTCCAGGCCTCTGACCAAACCGGCTATTTGTTGAATCCATGTGCATTTAATATTAGGGTATTTCTCTTCCCACATAAAGATCAGGTATGTTGCCTAAAAGCTGCCTATGGTGGAAATTTTACCTCACAGCCCTTATCTTCAAGACCATCACTGGATGGAGATACAGTGTGGCCCAAGTCCATTTTCAGCAGTTCCCACATACCGACCCACATTCAAGGTCAAGAGATAGGCCATCTGTGAACCAAGCTTGCTGTTGGAAAAGGGCTAATGAGATCATGACGGTTGACATGGCTCTTCCTCCTTGTGTTTCTGGCTATGTCTTGACTTTGAGCCTAGGATTTCACTTCCAGAAATGATCCATTTCTTGTGGGTTTGCCTGATTTGGCGTGTTGGACAGAACCCAGCTCCTAATGGGAAATTTTGACTCATAGTTGTTTTGTGCTTTATGGTCAAGCACTTAGTCTTTACCAGGGCCGAGTGGCACACTTTGGCAAGTTTTGGAAAGGCGGCTTCCCCAGTGGCTCAGCAGTAATGGCTACCTGCCAGTGTAGGAGATGCAAGAGACTTGGGTTCGATCCCTAGGTTGGGAAAAATCCCCTGGAGGAGGAAATGGCAACCCACTTCAATATGCTTGGCGGGAAAATTCCATGGACAGAAAAGACTGGCAGGCTGCCATCCAAGGGGTCGCAAGAAGCTGGATATGACTGAGCAACTATGTGCAGCATAACCCGTCTACACATCGCATTGCCTCGTTTCAGAATTCTGAAGGTGATTCTCCTATTTCGCTTGCTTTACTCTTCCACCTCTGCACGTTTTGTTAACTTTGATATATGCAAGACCACACGTATCAGAGCCATTTCCTATCCTGGCCCTCAGTCAAAGCTGCCATCTTTCATGTCACCTGGTTCATGGGTCAGAGGGCTATTTAGACAGTGAAAGTCTTCAAAAACAAGACATGAACCTTGTTGAGGATGGGTCTATTGAGTTGAGAGCAATCCAGCAAGATTGACAGCCATGGGTTCTCAGCAGGTAGCACTCTCAGCATCTGTAACATTCCTTCCATCCCAAAGGGATTCTGATAACACAGAAGAGAGTTCACTCTGGCTTAAAAAGCAGTGAGGGATGGCTGACTTATCAACAGCTGCAGCGGCAGTCAGAGACAGTAGGTAATATCAGAAATGTGCTGAGAAAGTAATTCCCAAATTGCTATGCTACATTCATCTGTTGTACTTCATGAATCAAAGTGAAATAAAAACATTTTAAAGCTAAAAAACAAACAAAAAAAAACAGGAAAGAGAGAGAGAGACTTTGCCTCCAGGATCCTCTCAACTAAGGCAACTAATTCTTAAGGATGCATTTTAGGTAAAAGGAAAATGCTCGAGATGAAGACATGAAGAAATGAGAAACAAATACGGTTATCATGTGGGTAAATCTATGTGAACGTTGTTATATAAAATAACAATAATAATGCCTTACAGATTTTATTTAAAAATCCCTGGAAGTATTGTAAATATCTGAACTATATAAAGCACTTAAGTACAATTTGATACCCAGCCCAGGGACGGGGGAGCCTGGTGGGCTGCTGTCTATGGTGTAGCACAGAGTTGGACACGACTGAAGCGACTTAGCAGCAGCAGCCTCAGAAAGGCCAAAGTAAAGAGTAACATGGATATAAATTTGGACAAAAAGCCACCATTCAGATACACATATTATTTCTTCTTTAAAAAGTTGTAAGAACACACACATAAAAATTACCAAATGGCATGAAAATAAACAGCTTTAAATACACACCACTGCAGAGAATTTTATATCCCAGCATGTGGTTTCTGTGGTAGTTCCTTAATAACAGATGCTTTAAAAATAAATAAATAACTAAGACACCATGGTTAAATTGCATTTTTATTTTTTCTCTCTTAAGAGATAATTCTCAACCACATGTCTAGTAGACACTGATTGAAAACCATTTGGAAATTACTCCATCTGTCAATGAAATGCAAACACCTCTGGAGTGAAACCAAGCAGCTGTTTAAATGCTCAAAGCTTCACTAGACAAAGAAATCCTCTTCCTTAACACTGACTCTGTTTATACTATTCCCAAACAACGACTCCTTTAGGGAAAAATCCAGTATTTCCAGGTGTGTAAACACAACCATTATTTATAAGGAGATTTATAAGGAGATCAAGACTAACCACTTCCCATTTGAGGAACTGCTAAGCACTAGAGTAAGTAGAGTTAGACTCCTGTGTGTGTGTTTGTGTGTGTGTGTGTATTTGGTAAATTCAGAATTATTTGTATTTGTGGGTTGCACTTAAAATTCACAATAGCTCTGGCAACCTTTATTGCACAAAATCCACAAACAGGCTTGGAATAAATAGAAGGCTTATAAGCAGTAATATAATTTATAATTTTAAAGAGTCTATTTATACCATACAGAAATTTGCCAATATGTTCCATTTGAACAAAGACATACCTTTGTCATATTTTCTGAATCATTTCCTCATTAACTAAGGAGGAAATTGAGAAGCAAGTAGACTCTGGACTCTTATAGTGTGGGTTTGAATACTAGTTCCATCAATGGCTGCCTATGCAGCACGGGGCGAGGTATTTCTCCTCCCTAAGCCTCAGTTTTCACAACTCTCAAAATGGCAAAAATAATATACCTCACAGAATAATTGTAAGGGCCGAAAGAATTGAAAATTTGTAAAAACGAATTTGTAAGAATCTAAAAATGTAAATCATTTGAAGCGATGCTTGTCACATAGCCGTTAATACAAGTTACCTATTATTTTAAATCATGGAGCCTTTTACTGGGTTTAATACTGATATTAATATTGGTAGGATCCTCAATTAATTATTATTTACCTCTTGTCACTTTGGCAATGAAGGACTGATTGTGTAGAACTCAAAATGAAAACTGCTGCTGGTATTTGTTTCATTCAGATAACAACTAGGTTTTCCAGTAGCATCTTACTTTTAATTCCTGGTGACTATAACTTACACTGGGCTTCCCTTGTGGCTCAGCTGGTAAAGAATCTGCCTGCAGTGCAGGAGACCTGGGTTTGATCCCTGGGTTGGGAAGATCCCCTGGAGAAGGGAAAGGCTGCCCACTCCAGTATTCTGGCCTGGAGAATTCCACGTACTGTGTAATCCACAGGGTCGCAAAGAGTCGGACACAACTGAGTGACTTTCACTTTCATACTTCCCACTTAAATGTATGCCTGTAGGAAGCTTGGGAAGCTGAACTGTTTAAAATCAGTCAGTTCACAAAAGGTACAAACTATCTTTGGGGGAGAATTGTTGCTGATCACTCAGTCATGTCTGACTCTTTGCGACCCCATGGACTGCAGCAGGTCAGGCTTTCTTGTGCTTCACCATCTCCCAGAATGGATACATGTACATGTATGGCTGAATCCCTTCTCTGTTCATCTCAAATTATCACAACATTGTTAACTGGCTGTACCTCAATACAAATTTTTTTTTTTTTAATTTTTTAAAGGCAAACTCCTAGTTATATGATAAATAAGTACTAGGGGATATAATATAGTACTAGGAGGTAATGTACCATGATAAATATACTTAACACACTGTATGTTATACAGGGAAGATGTACAGTAAGCTCTAAGAGTTCTCATCACAAGGAAAAAATTTTTATTTCCTTAATTTTTTTTTTACATGAGGTGATGGATGTTCACTAAACACTGTGGTGATCATTTCATGATATGTAAGACGACAAATCATTATGCTGTACATCTTATACTTAATCAGTGTGTCAATTACCTCTCAATAAAACCAGAAGATAGAAAGATAGGTAGGTAGGTAGGTAGATTAAACCAGCCACTTCCCAGTAGCTATCAGTTGGGTCCTGGCAGGACACAGGTGGCATATTCCAACTGAGTATGGAGAACAGTTTAATAAAAGACAATTTACAAAGTTGTAGGCAGGTTTAGGGGGAAAGAGTGATAAAGAAGTACCCTAGAGTTAATAAATATAGGACCACAGGTACCACTTCTAAGCCCAAATGAGCAGGGGGGAGAGCATGGCTTCAGAAACCTGGCATGGGGAGCTAGGTGTTCAGAGAAGACTTCCTGGTGTTGAGACATAGCTGATGCTGCTCCAGGAAGGAGCTGGGAGTGAATAGCCCAACCTCACTATCTTCCTGCCCTTTTAACCCTCTTCCCAGGGCTTCCAACTGGCTAGACCTTACTTGAGAAGCCTGTAATCAAGACACCCTGCTCATGAAGTCCATGCAGGTCAGTCTTCTAGAGCCCAGAAGCTTGAAGAACAGATTTGGAAGAACAAACAGAAAGCAGCCAGTATCAGAATTACGGAAGTTTTCCCAGATGAGGAAGCTGTTAAAACTGACTTTGAATATGTTGCAAGCCCAGCCCACCTCTGTCCAACTCTAGCAGAACTCTGCACCTACAAGACATGCATGTGAATTATTTCCTGAGAAAAATCCTGGCTTGCCTGCAAGTCATTTTCCTATGGAGACAAGAGTAGACCTTCAGCGTTCAAAATACGATTAGGCTTTGTGAACTTCAAATCCTTAAGTCCCCAAACTAGAAAAACCATTTGATCCAAATCTAAGGATTTCTTGTCTAGGTGAGAAGACTCAGAATGTAAACCCACAATGAGTGNGTCATTTTCCTATGGAGACAAGAGTAGACCTTCAGCGTTCAAAATACGATTAGGCTTTGTGAACTTCAAATCCTTAAGTCCCCAAACTAGAAAAACCATTTGATCCAAATCTAAGGATTTCTTGTCTAGGTGAGAAGACTCAGAATGTAAACCCACAATGAGTGAATCAGTAAGTACCCACCCCACTGACCACAATTTGGGGTCACATGGTTGACAGTTGCTGAGACGAGTTTTATTGTAGATACTGTATTTTGTGTCCTTCAGTTCATAGAGCCTTGAAATGCCCTGAAGCCCCAGCCTTGGAAAGGGGCCTGAGTCAGAACCACACAGCTAAGGTGGCTCCTGGCCTCCTGACTCTCAGAAACTGTGTGAAGTGATAGAGTTTGTTGTCACCCAGCAATGAACAACTCCTACAATAACACACAAAACTTTTCATGATGGCAAAGACGTTGGGGCTTCCCCAGTGGCTCAGATGATAAAAAAATGTGCCTGCTATGCAGGAGACTCGGATTCAATCCCTGGGTTGGAAAGATCTCATGGGGAAGGGAATGGCTATCAATTCCAGTATTCTTGCCTGGAGAATCCTATGGACAGAGGAGCCCGGCGGGCTACAGTCCATGGTGTTGCAAAGAATCGGACATGGCTGAGTGGATAACAGTTTCAAAGAATTAATTGTAAACTGACCAAAAGGTGGTCTTAAACAAAGTGAGCATGAAATCTGGGAGAAAGGAAGCATGCTTGGCTGGGAAAAGCAGACTAAGCTGTAACGGACAACTCCAGTAAGGCCGACTGACTGTATTCAGGTAACATATAGTGACAAAAAGAGAAGACAGTAATTTTCTGAGCATTTATCCTGTATGCTATTTATTTTTTGCCAAAATTCTGTGGATAGGTGATACAAACATTGCTTTATTTTCACAGGTTAAGACATTTAGGATCAGAAGTTAGAAGCACGTGCTTAAGAATCACAGAGGCAAGAGTTTAAAAGAGCATGGATTAGAACCCAAGCCAGTCTGACTCCAAAGTTCACTTCCTCTCTGTACTTCTGTGTGCGGGAGGCAAGAAATGGAATAGTGAACAAGAGAGGTCATATTGGGAGATGAGGCAAGATAACAAAACCATCAGGGGAAAATTCTTCAGTCTTTTGGAAGGAGGGTGGGGGAAATCGCCTGTGGTGAAAACAAAACCAAACCCAGCAAAAACATATGGCTGATTAAAAGAAGGAAGCTCACTAGAGAACGGAAGATATTTTGGGTGATAATAGAGCTTAGCGTGGAAGAAGCCCCATCTGTAGTCATCTCTTCAAGGCCAGATCTAAATATGCAGAATGTGGGTGGCTCTGACCTCCTGCAGATTGATTCTTCTGCCCCGCCCCTAAGGGGCACAACAGGGAAAAGTACATCTCCTAGAGTAACAGGTAAACACATGAGCACAGGGCAGACAACACTCCCCGGCTGCAAGCAGATGGGGAGGAGAGCAGGTCTTGGGACGTCCTCCAGCAGGAAAGCGAAAGAAGGTAGAGAAAATTTTTGCCAAGAATGTGCCACATGGTGTCATCTTTTCTATTTCCGAGTGTGTGTTGATACTGTTTGGTACAATTTAACAGAACATGTTCTTGTTTTCCTGGGGGTTGGGGGTGGTGAAAGAGGATGCTATGGGACCTTCAGTCTGAGGGGAAATGGTTAAGCTGCCTGATATTGTGGGTAAAGTGGTTAAACGGGAAAGTCTCAGAGTTAATTCCACTAGAATACCGGTGGGGTTTTACCCAGCAAGGGTGATGATTCCACGCTTAGACCCAAAGGCGAACCTGTTTTAGAGCCCAGTAGAAGTGGAGCGTCAGGTACCCACTGAACAGAGAGGCACGTCAGCTTCTCTACCACTTTAGAGGAACAGAAAGCAGAGGGAGAAGATATACATCAGTCTTATGGAGACACAGGGCATGCTCTCGCCAAAGCCGGCCCCTGTACTGTGGTTTGTAAACGCAGGCACTAAGCGACTGTGCTTTATTTGTGTGGCCTTAGTGTCACTGTCTTTGCCTGGGTTCCCATGAGAAAGCAGAGTCTGAGACTCATCTCTCATGAAGATAGTTTACTAGAGAACGTCATCTCAGGGAGTCATGAATAAAGGCTGGGAAGAACGAAATGGGGGAGAAGGGACTGCCAAAGTAAGCATGCATCTTGGGGCGGGTCATAGCTGTGGGCGGCGGAGGCTTGGCCTTGCTGCCACTCTCTGAACTGTCAGGAGGATGGGGCAGAAGAGCAGGCATTTACCCCCTGTGTCACATCCTGCAAGGTTTACTCTAGGGTGCTGATCTTCCTGCTCTACGCATGCATGGGTACCCGTCGGAGCTCCACAGGCATCAGAGGTCAAGTGTCAGACAAGTCCAAGCCCAGAAGGCAAGATGTAGCTGAAGCAAAGTGCTCATAGGTTTTATCTTCCCAAAGGTGACTGTAGCCATTGTGATGGAGTAAACGTTTTGAGGTATAGCTCAAGCAATACTTAATACAAATGCCTTAAATATTTGCTGAACTTCCCCGGTGGCACAGTGGATAAGAATCTGCATGCCAATGAAGGGGACACAGGTTTGGTTTCCGGTCCGGGAAGATTCCACATGCTGTGGAGTAGCTGAGCCCGCAAACTGCAACTCCTGAAGCCAGTGTGTCTAGAGCCTGTGCTCTGCAACAAGACCCCACAATGAGAAGCCTGTGCACTGCAGCTGAGTAGCCCCTGCTCACCACAGCTAGAGAAAGCCTGCGTGCCGCAACAAAGACCCAGTGCAACCAAAAAAAAAAAAAAAAAAAAAAGGAAAAGAAATTGCTTAAGATAAAAATTTGAAAACAATGTGGAGGCTCTAATTCAATAAAACATCGTCTTGCTTATGCAGGGCATGGATGCAGTGCGCAGAAAATACTGAGTAGCGTATGAAACGACATTTTTTATTGAACTATTTCTTTGATTATCACCATAGTTTTATTAATTTCTCTGCTAGAGCAAAAGCAAAAATGACTCTGAATTACTCAAATTATTTGTCATCTGTTTTATGTGCATGCATGCGTGCTCCAGTCGTGTCCAAATTTTCGAGACCCCATGGACACCAGGCCCCTCTGTCCTTGGGATTCTCAAGGCAAGAATACTGGAATGGATTGCCATGCGCTCCTCCAGGGGATCTTCCTGACTCAGGGATGGAAGTTGAGTCTCTTACACCTCCTGCATTGGCAGCAGGGTTCTTTACCACTAGCACCACCTGGGAAGCCCTTGTTTTATGTAAGTGTGTTTAAATAAATTGTTGAATTATTTTTATGCANAATACTGGAATGGATTGCCATGCGCTCCTCCAGGGGATCTTCCTGACTCAGGGATGGAAGTTGAGTCTCTTACACCTCCTGCATTGGCAGCAGGGTTCTTTACCACTAGCACCACCTGGGAAGCCCTTGTTTTATGTAAGTGTGTTTAAATAAATTGTTGAATTATTTTTATGCAGCTCTCATCCTGTTCAGTGAGTTCAGTAGTTTCATCAGTTTTGGGGGGAGAGTTCTTTTAAGTATGATGTCTCCCTCCAAAACCACAATGTATACATACATACACATAGATTTTTTTAAAAATAGATAATTGGAAGGCTGAGCTCGAGCAGATCACCAGAGTCATGATTTCAGTGCCTTGAGAGAGCCAACTCAGATAAGCATCATTCTTTTGCAGACTGCATTTTCTTGTCTGTCTGTCTTCAAGTTATGATAACCACCATGACATAGTCCTGCAAAAGAACTGCTGACCTGCGATTACATTAAATCATATCAGGCAACCTCCTCAATTCAGAACAAATGCTATTCGGGAGGAAGCTTAGGAAGATCCTGTTTTTTTTTTTTCTCATATAGAAATTCTTAAAAAGCAACTCTTTCTCTGTGAATCCTTTATTTGCCTTTTGCTTTATACATATATTACTCAAGTTTTCCATAAGAACACAAAGGAGATATTATCTCCATTCTTGTAGAGAATAGGCTGTGGAGGCTAAACAGGCCAAATTGCTGAAGTTCACATGATCAGAAGGAGGCAGAGCCAAGCTTTAAATCCAGGCATGTCTGGCTCTGAAGCTGGGGCCTTGCCACACGCACTGTGCTGGTCTTCCTGGAAACCGAACATGCCCAACCCACCGCACATCACCTTCTTATGTAACAACCTGGAGGGTACGGAGAGCCATCTGTTTCAAGAGCAACAGATTTGAGTCCATAAGGCAAATAAGTTGGCAGAAAACAGAAGGATTGTGACATCGCCACTTGGCATTCCTGACGTATTCTGCATTTATAAAATAGAAATATGTAGTCCAACATGTTGATTTCACAAGCCTATCATTATCATTCATTCTGAAATAAACATAGTCAGGGACATCATGTACAAAATAAGAAATCCTGGTTTTGGGAGATGATGTCAGACAGTAGAAGTTCTTTTTTTTTTTTTAATCTCCTACCTCCTAAAGCACTAGTTTACAAGTGACTTTATGAAATATACTTCAATACTGAGGCCAGTGCAGAAAAAAAACAAGTGACAGAGAAAACTTGGGATTAAATTTAAGAACACATGACCACAGGATTATTTTAAAGGTAATATTGATGGCAAAGTAGTGTTTTCAAAACAAGGCTGGTCAGTCGAACTCACCTGAAGAGCTTTTATTTTACATATATATAAATATATATATATATAATGTCCTCAATTACTTAGTCATATCTAGTTCTTGGCAACTCTATGAACTGTATGTAGCCTGCTAGGCTCCTCTGTCCATGGAATTGTCCAGGGAAGCATACTGGCTGCTGCTGCTGCTAAGTTGCTTCAGTCATGTGCGACCCCATAGATGGCAGCCCACCAGACTCCACCATCTCTGGGATTCTCCAGGCAAGAACACTGGAGTGGGTTGCCATTTCCTTCTCCAGTGCATGAAAGTGAAAAGTGAAAGTGAAATCGCTCAGTCATGTCTGACTCTTCGCGACCCCATGGACTGCAGCCCACCAGGCTCCTCCATCCATGGGATTTTGCAGGCAAGAGTACTGGAGTGGGGTGCCATTGCTGTCTCCGAAGCATACTGGAGCGGGTTGCTGTTTTCTCCTCCAGGGGATCCTTTCGACCCAGGGATCAAACCTGAGTCTCCTATGTCTCATGCATTGTGGGTGGATTCTTTACCACTGTGCCACCTGGGAAGCCCCGTGTATATATAAACCTGAACCCAATTTCAGGCAGAGCTTCCAGGAATAAGGCTCATGCATCTGACTATTAAAAATTTCCTGTTATTCTGATGATCAATTTCAGTTTAGAGCTGCTGCTTAAGAATTTATAAGCTCATACAGGGGGAGCCTATTTGTGTATTTTAATTTATATGTGTAATCTTGAAAAAAACGAGCTCATAATTTTTTATTTAGTATGACTTCTAAATTCTCATACGTCTGTATATTCAGTACACTTTCTTGTCAATAGCCATTTAGAAATCCCTTCACTAATAACGACTTCCCTGGTGGCTCAGAGGGTAAAGCATCTGTCTACAATGCGGGAGACCTGGGTTTGATCCCTGGGTTGGGAAGATGGTCTGGAGAAGGAAATCCCATGGATGGAGGAGCCTGGTAGGCTACAGTCCACGGGGTCGCAAAGAGTTGGACACAAGTCAACTAGTAGAGAAAAAAATAAGAGATGTCAATCAGTTTATCTCAATATGGTTATATTTAAATGGGAAACAAAAATGACCCTAAAGAAATAGTCTTGTCTTGCTTGTGTGTTAGTTACTCGGTCATATCTGACTTTGCGACCCCATGACTGTAGCCCACCAGGCTGCTCTGTCCATGGAATTCTCCAGGCAAGAATACTGGAGTGGGTAGCCATTCCCTTCTCCAGGGGATCTTCCTGACCCAGGGATCAAACTCAAGTTTCCTGCATTGCAGGCCAATTCTTTACCATCTGAGCCACCATGGAACCCCAAAGAAATAGTAAATATGGCCTGAGAATGAGCCAGAGTATTTTTATAAAAGAAAAAGAAGCCCACAAATGTACTCTTACATTTGATTCCTTTTACAGTTGATTCTCAGGTGCTTTCCCAGAAGCCCCAAATAATAATTAAAAAAACCCTCCAGGATGCCCTTGTTGATTATTTCAGCATGATGAAGCACAGGAATAGCCTAGTGCACCCAGGAGGTATTGTGAATGCTTTTTAACTGTGGTATTAGAGAAGACTCTTGAGAGTCCCTTGCACTGCAAGGAGATCCAACCAATCCATTCTGAAGGCGATCGGCCCTGGGATTTCTTTGGAGGGAATGATGCTAAAGCTGAAACTCCAGAACTTTGGCCACTTCGTGAGAAGAGTTGACTCATTGGAAAAGACTTTGATGCTGGGAGGGGGAGAAGGGGATGACAGAGGATGAGATGGCTGAATGGCACCACTGACTCAATGGACATGAGTCTGGGTGAACTCCGGGAGTTGGTGATGGACAGGGAGGCCTGGCGTGCTGCGATTCATGGGGTCGCAAAGAGTCAGACACTACTGAGCGACTGAACTGAACTGAACTGATATCCCCATGCTTCTAGTAATAGCCTCTCTTTTTCCTGCAGAAGAAAACTCTAATCCACACTCACATACGGAACATTTGGATACGATTATCCTGGGAGGTATTGTTCCCAGATTCTCCTCTGCTATACAGGTATAGCAAGGAAGGAGTTGCCTCAGAGAATTTCTAGTATAATCTTTAAATGTTTAGAATAAGAAAAGGTACAAAAATAAATAAACGGAACATTGGTTGGGGTTCATTCAGGGAAACAAATTACTCTTAAGTGTTTCAACAGAAAGAACTTAACGGAGGAAATTTGCTAATCAAGGGCTAGATGACTGAAAGAGGAAAATGAGAACAGGAGGAATCATTACAAAAAGCTGCTCTCACTTAGGGGTGGAGAGGTCAAAAGAAGAGGCTGCGATTATCAGAATCTAGAAGCTTCATGGTAGGAGCCTATGAAGTTAGGACTCAAGACTGCAAGGGAGGGTGCCACCTTGTTAGCTGCTGCTAGTATCTTAGGGGCTTAAAGGAAGGAACAGGGGATGCTCTGAGCATATGCTGCCCAACCTGTGCTGGTCCTTCAGCAGATTGAAAGAAGTCTTGTGTCGTTCTGACGTCACGGGTAGGCACTGTCCAGCTGCTATTGTAAACGTTTATCCTTCTGCTGCTGGGATAAAAGGCAAGTAGGGTGACCCAATAGGATAATTCAGCAAAAATGAATAGACAAATCCCTTTTTCCTTCCTGCCATCCAGTGTCCCCACTAGTTCCTCCTACTGAAGGAAACAGCAGAATTTCCAATACAGTGAACTGCCTGTTGTTTGCAGAACTGTCATCACAAAGCAGACTGTAAAATTTGGAACCTAGTACCTGGCATAGGATTCAGTGGGAAATTTCAGAAAATAGCAACAGAATAAGTCAAAAGAAAGTATAGGGTAGAAATAAGAGAGGGGAGAGAAGAAGTATATGCAATAGAATAGGAACATTTGTTGAAGAGGACCAGCAAAACTAAATTTTTATTCTTTGAAAAAACTAATAAAATAAAACTTCAGCAAGTTTGAGGCAGAAAAGAGAGGAAAAACAAAACAATATTAGAAATGAAAAACATGTAGCTGAAGATGCAGCAAAGATAACAAATGTAGTGAAATGTGAACAACTTTATAAGTTTGGAAGCGCACATCACAGAAAAATATAATTATTAAAGTTAACACATAAAGATATAGAAACTTGAATGTTCCTAAAGGAGCAATGAAATCAGAACTACAGAAAAAAATATTCTCACACACAAAAAGGATTAAAAATGCTAGGCTCAGATCATTTAAAAAACAGATAATTCTTGTTTCTGTTTAATTTTTGTGTCCTTGATTTCAATAAGCATTTCATACATGCTTGTTTTTATTTCATACCTAATAATTCCAGTATTTCCAATCTTTGAAAGGGGAGGCATTCATAACTATTGTTTACATTTCTGTTAATAGTCTTTGTAGCTTTGCCTTCTAGTGTACTTGGTATTTTGTGATTTTGAACTTACTTTGATTTTAATATGTGTGACGTCCATACACTGAAATGAAGCCATCTTTCTTCTGAAGAGGGTTTGCTTCTATTTCTGCTTCTGTTTTTACAGGTAGCCAGAAAGACACCATTGTGGCCTTAAGGTTTTAGGCTCAAATTAGGCTTCATCACCTGTGTTCTGGTTCTATGCTCAGTGTCCCAACAGCTGTGTGCTATGGAATCCAGGCTTCAGGCCGGCTGCCACATCCAAGTCTCTGCTGTTCCAGTGTAAGCTCCTCTCTAGTTCTGCAACCATTTTTTTTTGGCAGGGAGGTGGGGGGAGGGTGTGGAACCTCATAAAACTCTCCCTTCACTTTGAAAATCAACAATACCTGAAAGAATTTGTCTTGGATAAAATTTAATTGCAAACGTGGGAGCCAAAGAAGAGGTTTAGAAATGTAGGGGGAGCTTCAAAGCTATGGAAAAGTTTTGTTTTTCAAACTAAATTGTGATACAGGGGCCTTATTTTATTTATTAGTATTATTATTTAAGAATAATTATAAATGATACTTTTTGGTAATAGTCATATATTTTATAAGAAGCTAAAAAACAAACAAAGTCCAACCCCCCTAATGTTAATTTCACTAAAATCTCTTTAGGACGTTGAGCAAGCACTCAGACATCAGCAGCAGCACTGTGTACAGGGCCACACTGACTAAAGGCAGTGCACTGCACACAGAAGTGTGTACTGTAGAAGACAGCGCTAGACCAACAGGAGACGGGCCTGGGTTGATCTGGGTAGAAAGGAGGAAAATAGTGAAGGACAGATGGTAGTCTTGCAAGTTTGTTCATGGGGTCCCAAAGAGAGGACTCCTGGGAACTTCAATATGAATTTGACTTGGGGTGAAGTTTTCATACATATAGTGGGACCAGATCAGAGAAATACTGTACATTGTGTGTCTACAAACTACTATGGCCCTGGGTTCATGGGTTATGTAAATTACACAAAAATGCCAGTCCTGACTCTCCTTCTGGCCTTGAGAGCAACCTTAAAATCTTTGCTTCTGTCTAGTATCACCTGCAGTTGTCTCCTTTCTTGTGTTCCAATTCTACACACTTCTCTTTGGTTGCCCAGTAATGTACCGTGTAGAAGCAATTCACAAAATAGAGCCATGCTGCTTAGAAACATTAATCCCACTCTTATAGGGAACAATTTGCTCTCAGGGTGGTTTTTTTTTCATCACAGGCTCAGGACCATTGAGATAGCAGCATAGCAAAGATCTCTGTTAAATTCTTATCTATGGTTCAGGATATTAAAATGCCATGTAATTGGAACTCCTGTTTAGAAATATTAATAACTATTGTACTGAAAACAAAGCTAGCAAAAAATGAGAAAACAGCAAGCAAGGGGGGTTTGTATAATTTCACTCAATTTTATGTTCTACACAATTTATCAGAGAAAAAAATAAATTATGTTTGAAAATCAGTCATGCAATATATTCTGGCCACTTTTCATGAAAATGGATTATCTCTCCCAGTTCTCTGAGGCTTTAACCCCATGTGACATAGTAACATTTTAGGACAGAGCTGTGAGCCAGGCTTATGCAGGCATTAGCTAGCCAGGCATGATGTGAGGAGTTCCAAAGCCTGCCCATTGCCAAATGTTAACTCTACCCACGGTCTTGTTTCTGAAAGTTGAATTCACTCCCTAAATGTCTTCTGGAGTCGAAAGGGTTTTAATCTCTGTTTGCTTATCAATAATTTGTTCTTCTTTGTTATCAGTGAGCTATATCCAGTTTACAAACCAGAAGAGAATATTTTCTGGTTATCTATCGCTTGCTGTTTTCATCTGGCAGGCAATCTAACTCAGAATGACTTTGCTAAATGGGAGAGTAGTAATAATAGCAGTGGAGCTTGTTGTTATTGCTTGAATTGAAATTTAACTTGCATGAAGTGAAGCAGTGTCCAGTGTTCAGCTCAATAAAATTTTTGCATGTATATCTGGCCAAGTAACCACCACTCAGAGGCTTTCCTCTCCCCTTCCCGTCAATACACATCTCTGTCTCCTCTCCCTGACACACCAAAAGGTAAACACTATTCTGACTTTTATCGCCACAGCCCGGTTTTGCCTATTTTAGGATTTCTTATAAATAGAATCGTTCAGTATGTACTCTTTGGTGTCTGGCTTTTTCAGCTTCATATTATATGTGTGAGACCCATTCATGCTGTTGCATTTATCAGTGGCTTGTTCTTTTTCGTTGCTGTATACTCTTTGATGACTATGCTACAATTTAACCATTCTACTGTGGGTTGACATTTGGGTTGTTTCTAGTTTTTGATTATTTAAAATATGAACATTTACGTCCAGGTAGCTTGGTGGACCTAGGCACACATTTTTCACAGACACACACACACACACACACACACACTCACATGTATACAAAGCAGTGAGCAGAATTGCTGGACCATAGGGTATACGTCGGTTTAGCTTTAGTAGAAAGTGCCCAGACTACCTACTGCGTGGGTAGCTTTGATGGGAGGTGTACTGGTGCTTCACTGTTTGCCCCTATGGATCGACACTCTGCTTTTCTCTGTCCTACTCTGTGTCCTGAATCATCCTAATTTGGAGTTTCCTTATACATTGCCTCCTGATTGGATTTAGTCAACAGGATCCGCAGCATTTGATTGGACAATGGGGGAACAGAGAGAAAGAGCTCAGAGTATTTATTCCTTCTGTTGTCTCCCTACTTCACCAGCACCGAGAGAGAGGTCCCAAGCGTTGACAGACACAGCTCCTATTGGGCAGTCACTCTTCCAAGAGCTTGGCTCTCACTGGTTCTGCAAACAGCATTCTTCATCCCCGCATTTTTAGGTTCAGAGGGTGATTATGGAGAACTGCGGATGCTCGTGTTACCCTTCTTCTCCATCTAGCATGGCACTCTTAGCCACACTCATGTTCCTGGAAAAAAAAAAGTCATTCTATAAAAATCTAAAACCATTGAGTATTTTTTTCCCTTATAGGGATTTTAACTGATATAGGGGTGAAGAAAAGATTTTGAGAGATGTCAGAATGTGTTGAAACACATAGAGTTTCCTACTCGGCATGAAAGAATTGGCACAGGAAAGAGCCTGTGCTGAATGTAGCTATTTAGGGTAATTTAAGTTAGCAAATATATTGGGTGTGAACCAGAGCTCTGAGTAACATAAAGATGAGGTTCTCTACTTGTCGTTTTGTTGACAAGTAGACCTCAGCTTTGATCTAGGCTGCACATCACTCTACTAAGCCTCAATTGTTTTGTCTATGAATTGGAAAAGATGACTGTGTCTGTTTCGGGTTGATCAGTAGCTCAACTACTACCATGCCTCCAGAGCAGTCAGATAGTAAAGAAAATCAAGGAAACCACACATTAAGGTGACGCAGTTTTGTAGTAGTTGTGGTCGTCGCTTAGTCATGACCAGCTCTTTGCGACCCCATGATCTGTAGCCTGCCAGGCTCCTCTGTCCATGCAATTCTCTAGGCAAGAATACTGGAGTGGGTTGCCAGTCTCTTCTCCAGGGGACCTTTCTGACCTAGGCATCGAATCTGGGTCTCTGCACTGTGGGCAGGTTCTTTATTGTCTGAGCCACCAGGAAAGCCCCAAAGTTTTGTGATTTCTTTAAAGGAATGCATCCTTTAAAGTGGTAGGGTTATCAAGGAGGCATTTATGAACTGCTTAGAATCTTGGAGGCAAGGTCCCATATATCTTTTAACTTCAGTGAAGCTACAACTACCAAGCATAAAGAGGCTTGCTTCTGGTATAGTGGCTAAAACAAAGCAAGATTTGGGAGCCAGAACCAAGTAGGGATCTAGACTTTGTCTCTTATTGGCTTTATAACCTTGAGCTAGTGATGTACATTCCTCAGTTCTCACCACTGTAAAGTGATTCTTCTATCTTTTATAATTACTATTATTAACGCATTCAAAATGGTACATAAGCATATTTATGAAAATGACTCTTCCTATCCAAGCTGAGTGCTAGTATAAGCTGTTGGGACATACAAAGCTGCTGGTAGAGTTGTGGGTACACTACTATGGGGGTAATATTGAGAGTAGATGTGCCAGGGATAGATATTAAGAGTACACGTGTCAGGGGCAGGGATGAAGCTGTCTGGGAAGATAAGACCCCCAAGCTGAATAGACTCGAAGTCTAGAAATGGTGGTACTGAGGTCTGACGTGTGTGTATCTTGAATTCTATCCTGGTTCTGGGATAGAAAATTAAAATACGTTATGCCTAAGCAGAAGAAATATGAGAGGCAGACCATTAAAATATGTAACCTACACTGGATTTGTCTGCAGGGATTTTGGGGTTTTACACTAGTCGTTTGAATAAGCACGCTTTTTGCAAATCTAGCACTGTGTTCCCATAATCTTCATTTTATTCATTTTTAGAGACATAAAGTCAAGGTTAATCTCTGTGTTTGTATGTATGTGTGTCTTTCTTATGCACACACTGACATATTTGAAAGCAAGCACTGACTTAATTAGCCAGAATGGAAGCAAGGATAAATAAAGGGATTTCTGAGAAAACAAATTCCAGTTTGTTTGTGGGCATGCATACCAAAGTAAAAAAGTTTTGAAGGCAGCTAAGGCTTTGGGCAAATTCTACCAGTACTGAAGGCTGAGGAAACAGGCAAGGAAGCAAACGATGTGATTCTGGCTTCCTGCTGGTGATTCAGAAAATTCTGATTCGAAAACAAGGCTTATTTTCAAAGGTCTTTTGACCGAGCTGACAGCTCTCTAGTTGTCAGCCACTCTCCAGAGACCTTAATGAGCTCTTCCTTGTCAGGCCTTTCTGTCTAAACAAGAGATTGCTAGTCTCTCTATCTGCCACCCTACCATGAAGGCACCTACCTTTGCTTTGCACAGTATACATTATTATTTAATGCAAACACTTGTTCAGGTTGATCAGTAGGTTGTTATTGTCAACCTACATCAATGTGGTCTTTAATGTGTCAATGATTCAACAGCAGAGTATGCATGTAAATAGCTGGTGAGAAAGAGCTTTTCTGTTGATAAACCAATAGGTATTTCGAAAGAAGTTGCTGTAACTGTCTTTAGCAATCGAGATTCCTGAAGCTTTTGTAGATGCTCAAAATATTTATTTTCTACAATAATAGCAAATCATAATAAAGGGCAATAAAGATGATACCCCAGAGGAAGAATGCTTCTTTAAATATATTTAATAAGTCTCATTGCCNCTGGGATAGAAAATTAAAATACGTTATGCCTAAGCAGAAGAAATATGAGAGGCAGACCATTAAAATATGTAACCTACACTGGATTTGTCTGCAGGGATTTTGGGGTTTTACACTAGTCGTTTGAATAAGCACGCTTTTTGCAAATCTAGCACTGTGTTCCCATAATCTTCATTTTATTCATTTTTAGAGACATAAAGTCAAGGTTAATCTCTGTGTTTGTATGTATGTGTGTCTTTCTTATGCACACACTGACATATTTGAAAGCAAGCACTGACTTAATTAGCCAGAATGGAAGCAAGGATAAATAAAGGGATTTCTGAGAAAACAAATTCCAGTTTGTTTGTGGGCATGCATACCAAAGTAAAAAAGTTTTGAAGGCAGCTAAGGCTTTGGGCAAATTCTACCAGTACTGAAGGCTGAGGAAACAGGCAAGGAAGCAAACGATGTGATTCTGGCTTCCTGCTGGTGATTCAGAAAATTCTGATTCGAAAACAAGGCTTATTTTCAAAGGTCTTTTGACCGAGCTGACAGCTCTCTAGTTGTCAGCCACTCTCCAGAGACCTTAATGAGCTCTTCCTTGTCAGGCCTTTCTGTCTAAACAAGAGATTGCTAGTCTCTCTATCTGCCACCCTACCATGAAGGCACCTACCTTTGCTTTGCACAGTATACATTATTATTTAATGCAAACACTTGTTCAGGTTGATCAGTAGGTTGTTATTGTCAACCTACATCAATGTGGTCTTTAATGTGTCAATGATTCAACAGCAGAGTATGCATGTAAATAGCTGGTGAGAAAGAGCTTTTCTGTTGATAAACCAATAGGTATTTCGAAAGAAGTTGCTGTAACTGTCTTTAGCAATCGAGATTCCTGAAGCTTTTGTAGATGCTCAAAATATTTATTTTCTACAATAATAGCAAATCATAATAAAGGGCAATAAAGATGATACCCCAGAGGAAGAATGCTTCTTTAAATATATTTAATAAGTCTCATTGCCCTTTTTCTGTAGTATTCAAGATCCTTGCCCAATTCTATGCAAAGAACTTGTGATTTCAGTCTTAGAATTCAGAAACCCACTTTTAAACTGGCTTTTGTTATTAGGTAATACAAACAGCACTATTTCCTAAAATAATTTTTTTGCTGATTTCTTGATAGTCTTTGGAAAAAAAAAAAAAGATTCACGGGCTTCTCTCTTCTCTTCCATGTTAAATGGTGTTTTCCCATCTTCAGTTTTAATACGCTTTCTCAGTATAGCATGGTTGGTCAAGAGCATGCACCTTGGAGCCAAATTCTTCTTGGTTCACTTTCCATATTTATCTCTGCTCTGTTATCTGACATGGCATCAATGTATTTGGAGTTAACTCCTACTCTACTGTTGTGATGCCTCCTTTCCTTTGATTACAATCTCTTCAAACACATTAATTTTCATAGCAAATTCACTTTATATATTTGAGAAGAAGAGAAGCTACCCATTTCATTAAAAAGAGATGAAAAACTAAAATAACAACACAACCCCCCACCAAATCATTGAACTATGCTCTTTAAAGTTTCTTTCTACAATCAAATAAAGCAATTTGGTGTGTGTGTGTGTATGTGTGTGTGTGTGTGTGTGTGTGTGTGTGTGTGTTTTAAGGGACGAAGAGGAGGAGAAAGAAAGAAATAATAAAAGCAATCAGTCTCTACACTGTATAACCTTGAGTTTGGCCTCTGGTATGACTGAGTAATCTCTTATTGATCTAACCTTCTTATAGATAATAACTCTGGACAAAATTTTAAGAATAATTTTATTATACTGGAGAATAGAGACTGTTGAGCAAATTCTGGGCAGTAGTTGACCCTTGGATGAATAGAATGACATGGGTAAGTGTTCCATTTTTACATGTGAAATCAGTCTTTCTGGCCTGAAAAATGAGAGGGCAGAGATGAAGGGAAGCACAGTTGTAGGGAAAGTGAAGGGAGAGGGAATCCAGGAAAGAAGAGAGGTAGAGATGAGAGGTTCCAGATTCTGTGCATACATTCTATCCAAACCTTAGACTGACTCCTGAACTACACATTTGTGGAACAGACTTAAAGCAGTCCAGCTGAGGATGAAAGAATACAACTGATGTTTTAGTTGCCACTCGAAAGACATAAGTTCCAGTGTGAGAGCAAGAAAATTAATTGCTTGCTAAAATAAGAACAACAAAGATCGTTATTGGATCATTCACTATGCTTAGGACACAATTCAAGAAAACTTGAAGTACACAGATTTGGGAAAGTATGGGTCAACCTCAAGAGAAAAGACAGTCAACCAAGACCAATGTAAAGAATAAATCAGATGTTGGAATTAGCAGATTAAGGAACTTAAAGCAGCTGTTATGACTAAGCATGATAAAATAAAGGAAAATATACACATAAGAAATGAAAGCTAGAAAACTCAGCAGAGAAATTGAAAATATATCAGAGAACCATATGTAAATTCTATAAATGAAAACTTCCAATTTAAAATGAAAATACACTGGATAGGCTAATTGGAGAATAAAACTGATAGAGAAATAAACTGGTAAAAATTGACTTTGAGAGATATGTTATTTATTTTGAGAAACAAAATAATACAAAATAGAGTTCCAAGGGCCCAAGGAACAGTATAAAAGGGTATAGTATGATATATATGTAATTGGAATTCCTGAAGGAGAAGGAAGAATAAGGCAGTAAATATATTTTAAGAAATAATGGCCAAAATCATTGGAATTCCTGAAGGGGAAGGAAGAATAAGGCAGTAAATATGTTTTAAAAAATAATGACCAAAATCGTTAACCAATTTGGTAAAATACAAATTTTCAGAAGTGAGAAGCTCAGTGATCTTGAAAGGGCAAATGCAAATCAAACTATACCTATGTATATCAGAGTCATTCTGCTAGAAAGTCAAAGTTGAGAAAAAAATCTTGAAAGTAGCCAAAGGAAAACAACACATATACATAGTGGAACAATGATCAATTTTTGCTAATTTGTTAGTAAAACTATGAAGGCCAGAAGACAGTGTAACAACATACTTAAGAGCACTGGAAGATTGAGACTTCAACCCAGAATTCTATATTCGGAAAAAGAAATACAAAAAGCTTTTAATAAATAGAACAAAATAAAGACCTTGTTACATAAAATAAAAACAATCAGTTACCAAGCAGACTTGTGCTACAAAAATGGCTAACGGAAATTCTTCAGAAGTAAGAGAAATAAAAGCAGATAGAAACTCAGATACTCAGGAAGCAAGTAAGTGCATTAGAAAAGGTCTAGATAAGCATAAAGACTATTTTTTTTTAAATTTCTTTAAAATATATGGGACTGTTTAAAGGAAAAGTTGCAATATTGTCTATGAGGCATTTACTGTGTGAAGATGTAATGAATATAACAATTATAATACACAGGACAGGGAAAGGGGTGAATGGACCTATGTGGTTGAAAATTTCTGCACAATATTAACTCGAAGAAGACTGTGAAAAGTTTACAGGTGTATATTGTAACTCCAAAGCAATCATTAAACAATGATGCAAAGAAGCACAGCTGACAGCCAACGTGCTGCGTGCATGCTAAGTCGCTTCTGTTGTGTCCCCCTCTCTGCAATCCTATGGGCTGAGTCCACCAAGCTCCTCTGTTCATGGGATTCTCCAGGCAAGAACACTAGATTGGGTTGCCACGCCCTCGTCTAGGAGATCTTCCCAACTCAGGGATCGAATCTCCAGAATCTCCATCTCCTGAGTTGCAGGTGGATTCTCCACCACTGAGCCACCGGGGAAGCCCAGTTAACAGCCAATAAATCCATTCAAATTCTCTTCAAATTTGTATTATAAAACACTTAAAAATACTTTATGTGATACAATTTAATTATGTTTTCCAATTCTGAATCTGCACATTAGCCAAGGGGGGAAAATGTGCGTTTGAAAAAGGCTTAGGATGAATGCTGTTTACTTTGACTTAAAGCCAAACAGAGTATTCATAATGAAGACTTCTGCAGTAGGGTTAGAAGAATTTGTGTTTCAGGATTTTGGTTTTTAACTTCTAAACCCAAAACCATCTGCTCTTTCCCTTTAAATTCTCTGCCCTTGTTCTTCTTGCCCCATGTTCAGAGTGCTCATTGGGAGAGGTTCTGTCTCCTCTGTGTTCCCAGTCACACTCCAGGAGCAAATCTAGAAGCTTGTGGGAGGGAAGTGTACGGAAAATAAACAGATGGGCCTGAATTTCCTGGAACACTCATATACTGATATTTTTCTTCTTAAAAGAATAGGTGAAATAATAAGTTATTACCATTATTTTAAGCAAAGTATTACTATTAAGATCACAGATATCCTATCAGTAAGGTATCTGCTTATTTCATTTAGAAATGATAAAAATACACAAATTCCCTTTTTGTTCAGAATATTTTTGATATACCTGTATCTTCCTTTTTATTTTGAACTTTTTTTTTTTTTTTTTTACTATTCTAGTCCTTTTATTTTTATTTTAAAGTATCACTTTATTTTATTTTAAAACTTTTTATTTTGTATTGGAGCGTAGCCAATTAACAATGTTGTAATAATTTCAGGTGGACAGCAAAGGGACTTGGCTATACATATACAGGTATCCGTTCTCCCCCAGATTCCCCTCCCATCTAGGCTATCACATACCATTGGGAAGAGTTCCCTTAGCTATACAATAGGTCCTTGTTGGTTATCCATTTTAAATGATACATCTATACCTTTGAAGTGAAGTGGATGAAAGTTGCTCAGTCATGTCCATGGAATTCTCCAGGCCAGAATACTGGAATGAGTAGCCTTTCCCTTCTCCAGGGCATCTTCCCAACCCAGGGATTGAACCCAAGACTCCTGCATTGCAGGCAGATGCTTTACCAGCTGAGCCACCAGGGAAGCCCCTGTATCTCTACAGAGCCATATTCATATTCATTTACATGTTGGTCTTCTGTATCCACAAGTTCTGCCTCTGCAGATCCAACCAATCTTATATCAAAAATATTTTTTAAAATCTCAGAAAGTTGCAAAAAGGAAAACTTAAATTTATGTGCACTGTTAACTATTTATCATTTACACTGTATTAGGAATTATAAGAAATCTTGAGATGGTTTAAAGTGTAGTCATCCATCTGAATCTCTCAGGGGTTGGTTCTAGCCCCTGTGGACGCCGAAATACACAGATGTTCCAATCCCTTTCATAAAATGGCACAGAACAATGAGTACAACCAGCCTTCCATATCCACAGATGTGAAATCTATAGCTATGGAGGGCTGTTGGTATGGGGGAGGATGTACCTAGATTATATGCAAATGCTACGCCATTTCATAAAAGGGACTTGAGCACCCTTGGATTTTGGTATCCTGGGGGCTCCTAGAACCAATCCCCTGTGGATACTGAGCTACCACTGTACATACATAGGTTAAGGATAAGGATCCCCATTTCAACATAAAATAAAGCAAAAGAAAGTTTTACTATGATTTCACCATGAATGGATGTCATAATTGGACTTCATTATGAATGGTTGGAGGCTGTGAGTAAATTTGCATCTGCATTTACAGTCTACCCAGAACTTTCTTCCTCTTTATGGAGTAAGAGAGGAAGATGTTTTCCCCTCTTGTGGAATAGTTCCTGGGTGTTTCCTGTGGAGAATTAATTCCAGTCTTGGCATAACCCTTTGATCAGCCTCTCCCTGCTGCTTCTCTCCCTATATGGGAATGAGAATTCCAGCTTCAGGCCTCAGAAAAATGGAAAAGGCTGAAGTACACATAATATCTAAAAGCTGTTTGTATATTATATTAACCAGGGAATAAGTACACATGAAACTTTTTCAACTGTTTTGTTTTGGAGATTTTTTTCTCCTAAATTCTTTCTTAAATGTTTTTAAAAAAACTTTTAATTTTATATCAGAGTATAGCTGATGAACAGTATTGTGATAGTTTCAGGGGGACAGCAAAGGGGCTCAATCATACATATACGTGTATCCATTCTCCTTGTTCTGGGGATTTTTAAAAGTGGTTTTAGTTGTATCTGTATTCAGCATCATTTATGTTATAGCCCTCTCCTCATCTCATGCTTAAGAAAATCAAGAAATAGTTTAGCCCAGAGAGAGAAATTTCAGCCCCAGGACTTGCATGATTTGTTGGCTCTGCCAGGAACTTAATTTTCAACTTGAAGGATGCAGTAAAGCTATACATTAAGATCTATAGGAGAATGATGGTTCTTAAGCTATATTACCTGAGATGAAATTGCAGTTCCACCTTTTTCTTAGCTGCTGTAATCTTACATAGCCACTCAGCTTCTTCAGGCCTTGGTTATCTAACCTTTAAAATGGGGTAATGATAGTATCCGTGCCATAGGTTAATTGTACATATTACATCAAATGAATCATTTGAAGTGCTCAACACAATGCCTGGCACAACATAAGCGATCTATAAATGTTCATTGTTATTATCATCACATTTCTGTCCATTTGACTTTTTCCATTTCAATAAATTTCCTCCCAGTCTCCTTGTAAAGAAACCAAAATCACTGTTAGCTCATCCCATCAAGCATCCATTAATAATGCAGATAGACAGGTTCATGTTTTATTGCCAGGGGCCCAAATTAGCCAAAACCATCTTTCCCAAAAGAAAGGATAAAAGTCAGCAGGTTGCATTTTTTCCAAACTTCAGCTTGTAGCCTAGAGCATCTTGGATCCTCAGCTGCTTCAGAACAAACCAATGTTTAGCTGATTTAAAAAGAAAAAAATATATATACATATATATATACACACATATATATAAGCTACTGTCATCCATTCAATAATTAAGGAAAGTCAAAAATGTNAGTCAGCAGGTTGCATTTTTTCCAAACTTCAGCTTGTAGCCTAGAGCATCTTGGATCCTCAGCTGCTTCAGAACAAACCAATGTTTAGCTGATTTAAAAAGAAAAAAATATATATACATATATATATACACACATATATATAAGCTACTGTCATCCATTCAATAATTAAGGAAAGTCAAAAATGTATTCTGAAGTGGATTACTGTGCTACTCTTGATTTATAAATGTACTAGAATAGAAAATGTAAAAATATTTATAAGCTGATTTCATGTTTCCTAAGTCACCTTGCTTATTTAACTTATATGCANTGGGATTTCTTTGGAAGGAATGATGCTAAAGCTGAAACTCCAGTACTTTGGCCACCTCATGCGAAGAGTTGACTCATTGGAAAAGACTCTGATGCTGGGAGGGATTGGGGGCAGGAGGAGAAGGGGACGACCGAGGATGAGATGGCTGGATGGGTCACTGACTCGATGGACGTGAGTTTGCGTGAACTCTGGGAGTTGGTGTTGGACAGGGAGGCCTGGTGTGCTGTAGTCCATGGGGTCGCAAAGAATTGGACACGACTGAGCGACTGAACTGAACTGAACTGAATGCTCATATAAGTGTATACTATGTATATACATTTGACAACAAATCACTTATATATCATAATAAGATAAATATAATGGAGTTTCTAAAATACAATTAATTTAAAACACATATTTGGCAAAACTTACAGTTCATTTAGGACTATGGGCAGAGAGATGACATTCTCAATTAGGAATGATTGCTCTGTGATAGTGACTCCAAATCTCATTCTTCCCTTTTGATTCAATCATCATTTTCTCACCTTTCCTTTGCTTCTTATCCTGATGTCCTTTCATTTATTTATCTTTCAGTAAAATTTAACTTTCCTCCTCACAATCAGTCATCAGAAGATGTCATTTGGTTATCTGCTCAACTGAAAACATCTTTTTTCTCTGGAATCTGGTCTTTCATTTATGTAGATACTTTACACAGGAGCTCTGATTTTCATGTGCAAACCCATTCTCCTGATGGTCGGCTGGACCCTGGGTAGCACTTGCTTTAAGCTGAACCAATCATATCATCCCTGAGTTTTAGAACTGGGAACTAGAAATAATCTCTGAATGGTAGATAAATAATAATATGTTGACATGTTAAAAGAGTTAAACTCAGGAGCGCTAGGAAATCCACAGGAACAGAGGGGCAGAGAAAGCCAGGTAGTGGAGAACAATGAAGCTGAAATAATGACTTCATTGAAAATATATGGATATAAGTTCCTGGCAACCTTTTAAGATATAGTTTGTTTCCTTGATAACCAGGTGTATTCTTATTCTAACTATGATGTATTTATTTACTCATTTAATAGCTCATTCACGACACATTTTTTTTGAGTGTCTACCAGATATTGTGCTAAGCATTTTGCATAGTGAGATAAGGTTATCTCACTGAGCTTTAGTTAGGAGCCTGAACCACAACCAATCAACCAAATAGCAAAGCAATGGGCAACATTTAATGTACGTCGACAACATCTCAGGAAATTTTGGAGACTTGATTCTGGCTATCATGCAGACCTTCAAGTGAAATCCCAATCGTATTATGACTACTGTCAGCCAGGTGAGCTTAAAAAAAAAAGTTTCTATAAAACTCAGAGCTATCTTCTAAGACTGCACTGGCAAGCAGATGATAATCTCTGGCCTTTATTATGACCTATTTAAGGTTTCACATAGTCACCTGAGAATTTTGATGTGAGAAAGAACATTCACAGGCAGCGCAACTATGATTTTTAGTTTTCACTTACGAAGTACATTTCCTTCTNGCTATCTTCTAAGACTGCACTGGCAAGCAGATGATAATCTCTGGCCTTTATTATGACCTATTTAAGGTTTCACATAGTCACCTGAGAATTTTGATGTGAGAAAGAACATTCACAGGCAGCGCAACTATGATTTTTAGTTTTCACTTATGAAGTACATTTCCTTCTGGAGAAGGAAATGGCAACCCACTCCAGTATTCTTGCCTGGAGAATCCCATGGACAGAGGTGCTTGGTGGGCTACAGTCCACAGGTTGCAAAGAGTTGGACACTACTGAGCGACTTCACTTTCACTTTATGAAGTACAGTGACTAGGGATGTAAAGTTAATGGCACCTAATAACTAAAGGCAAGAGAAAATTAGATCTTCTGACCTACAGCTTCCTAACATTCTATATCTATTTAGCATAATGGTGCAAGTCCATAAATATCTGTCTCTTTTTAGGTTATTCTCAATGTAAGTAAGATGTGGAGAAATTAAAATTTGTTCTGCAAGTAGTCAACTTTACAAGAGAAAGGAACGTGCTTGCTTTGGTTGTAGGTGCTGCCGTCTGTCAGGGTGCCGCTGCTGCTTTTATTCACGGAGGAAGCAGAATTGCTTATATTAGATCAAGGCATGAAACTTTTACTGAGTTTCTCATACTAAATACTAACTGGTGTGATGTGGGTTATTGTTAGAGGAAAGACATAGGTAGTTTCCTGGTCATCTGTGTTCCCTGAGCTCATGTTCTTACCACCCATTTAGATATTTTTAATTCACTGCATGTCTGGCTGACATCATTGCCTGTCAAAATTGCTCAAATCTCATTTTCTCAAAGGAATTTGGCTATACTGTTGAATTCCATATACCTCCTCTGTCTAAATCTCACTTAGAATTAAGTTCTAATTCCTTTTCATACCTGTAAGACCATATCTGATCTTGGCTCAGTCTTTCTTTCAGTCTTACTTTTCCCCATGTTTCCCCTTGACCTCAAATAGGTGCTAAAACTTGATTAGAGAAAAATATTTGCATTCGTTTGTTGGAGCTGCCAGAACAGAATACCACAGACTAACAGGCTTCAGCAACAGCCATGTGTTTCTTCTTGGTTTTGAGGGCTAGCAATCTGAGATGGAGGTTTGGGCAGGGGTTCCTTTGAGGCCTCTCTCCGTGACTTGTAGGTGGCCAACTCCTCTCTAGGATTTCACACGGTCTTCCTTCTGTGCACACCTATTGTCTTATTATATCTCCTCTTCTTTTAGGACACCAGTCATGCTGGATTAGGCACGTGTGTGTGCTAAGTCACTTCAGTCTTGGCCGACTCTTTGTGACCCTATGGACCATAGGCCATCAGGCCTCTCTGTCCATGGGATTCTCCAGGCAAGAATACTGGAGTGGACTGCCATGCCCTCCTCCAGGGAACATTCCTGACCCAGGGATTGAACCCATGACTCTTATGTCTCCTGCATCGGCAGGTGGGTTCTTTACTACTGGTGCCACCTGGGAAGCCCATTGGATTAGGACCCACTTGAATAACCTCACTGTACCTTAATTACCTCTTTAAAGATCTTATCTCCAAACATAATCATATTCTGAGGTACTGGGGAATAGGACTTCAACACACAAATTTGGGGAGAATGTAACAAAGCCCATAACAAAAATGCTCTTTGGCCATTGATGGATATGCTGTGGGAAGTTTGGACAGGCCATATTAGTCACAAGGAACTTGGGAAGAGGTAACAGAAGTGCAACGAGTCACAGAAGCTTTGGGTGTGACAGAATGTTGAGCACTTGGGCTCTTGGCTGCATAGACTCGAATGGGAGGTTTCATGATTATTTTTTCCAGAAGATGGTCTCTGGGGAGTCAAAGTGGGAGAGGAGTCTAACAGAGGAGGACAGATCAGTATATAAGATCAGCTGGCTGCCAGCGCAGCCCCGAATCTCTTTAGAAAGTTGAAACTCACTTCAGGGGTTTTGGAAGGAAACTGCCTCTCATGTTCTAATCAGAAAGCAGGCCTTGTGAAAAATGATGGTGTAAGAAAATCCTTTCACTTCCATTTATCATAAACTATTCAATGAAATGACTATGCAAATAGCGAGCAACATGATGGATTAGGATAATATTATTAAGGAATTTAGAAACTTTTTTAGGTAGTTCTTGGGAAATGTTTTCGATTAAATAAATGCCACATTGTTTAGCTCAGGCAAAGATCCACAGGATTTATCATATTATTGAAAGGAAAAGAAAAAATGGAGAATTTAATGTTCTGAAAGATTTAATGAGGATGCCCCAACTACCAATAGTAGCTCATTTTTAAGTTAACTATTTGCTCATGTGGGAAAACAATGAGCAAAAACAAATATAAGCAAAACTGAATTTTTAAAACAAAACAACCACAAGATAATGACTTCTCTCAGGGCAGTGACTAAAATGTCCTTATTTAAAGAGAAGGAAACTGAAGAGTTACTGCTGAAAGCTGGAACCTAGCTTTATTTATATTGTTCATGGAGAAGTTTGAAAAGTTCATTGAGATTGATATTTTTTCTGAAAAAACAAACAAACAAAAAGCAGCAGCAGATCAAAGACATTTCTTATATCTTTAGAATGGCGGATTCATACATGTTGGGAAAAGAGACAGATGTGAAATTTCCAATTTCTATGGACATAAGTTTGCTATGATTCCACTATGGAGCTTTCTTCCTTTCTTGCCTTATACCCTGTGTCCTAGCTTGAGCCATGTTTGGATTAAGAGATATTTGATGAAATATATCCCAAAGAGTTAATTGCTTCTAAAAGGGTTTTATTGAGTCTTTCCTCTAAAGATTCCCTCTTATTCAACTGAGATCATTGGTTATGACACAGGCTTCGTGAGGCAGGGATCTGAGCTCTTGAGGCTGGGACTACTACAGAAGAAATTGTATAACTTTGCCTGAAAATGGTCAATAGTGATGTTGAAAGCTCGGCTTCTCTGCACTGGTGCCAAGTTGAATTTCAGGGACAGAATTTTGGATGAAGCAGAAAAAATGATTTTGTTTTCCAGACAAAGGGGGACACAGTAGGCTGCTGCCTTCAAAAACTATGGGTCCCAACCCAGAAGGATCTGGAAAGGAGTTTTATAGCAATAGTTCAAGGGTGAGGTGCTGATAAGACTAGGGTGTGTGTAGAGCCTGTACTCCCTTAATCTCCTCTCAGATGGTCCTCTTCTAGTCTCCGGGAGTCTCTCTGTTCTCTAATCTTGCCTCTGGTGGTTTCCTGGGGGCTCCTCCCTTGATTAGCAACTGTTGGAAGATGCACTTTGGAGCTCAGGGAAGGTCAGGGTGGCTGGAGTCTTGCTTGTACGAAATGTGGGACAAAAGGGTTTTGTGCCCAGGAGCCCCACAGTGTACTTCTTGTTTTCAGTAGTAAACTCTGGTTCCCCAAATTCTTTCAGGGGAAAGCAGAACAACTATGATTTCTGAGCTGTGCAACAATGTTGTGTGGATGTCTGGGAAAGATCGTTTTACTTTTAATATGAGAACTTGAATTCAAATTCTTCACTGTGTAAGAGGTTGAGATACAAACATTTCTGAGAGAAAAATGGCTTCTTAAAAATATCCATAATAACTAAGCATGCCCTGGGATTTATTGGTAGAACAGCTCAAAACTTAAGACTAGTGCATTAATTCCTGGGGGAATTTAATTTTAGATGGTTTTCTAGATTTAAACATATGGGAATGATTTTAAAAATTACATCTGATCTAATTTATGCTGAGCTATAAAAAGAATAATATAGGTTCTTATAATATTCTTTTATTAAGGCATTTACGTCAACTGTTGAGACTTCATGTTGATGAGTTTGATGGGCTGATGAGTTATGATGCAAACCATTAGGGCAATTAAACTCTTATAGAGACAAGATTCTGAGAAATTATTTAGTTACAATTAGGCAACCTAAAATCTATTTTTCTAATATTGGGCTAACATGAACTAGTGTCATTAATAATGGTAATATCTAAGCAGTGCATACCCCAGAATAGAAAAGTATATCTTTCGATTTTCTAATTTTAATAAAAAGTTTATGCTTAATTCTAGTATCTGTATTATTCATTGCCGTGCATCCTAGAGAAGCAAATAAAATCTGTTTATTAACACATCCTCCAACTGGCACCTCAATGATCTTTGGGACCTTTGGCAAGTCATTCATCCTCTCTGCTACTCAGTGTCTTTATCTTTCAGATAAGTTTCCAAAATAGACCTTGTTTTGGTTAGTCTAGGGATGGCCCAAGTGTCTCCATGCTTTCAAAGCTCCTCAGGTGTTTCTATCATGCAGTATAGGTTGAGTACCACCCACCTGGATAATGTTCGTTTTCTAGCTCACTTATTTTATGATCCAGCAGTGGTTCTTATATAATGGTAGATCATCCACCTTTACAACCGGAGATAAAATTTGCAGAGTTTGTTATGGTGAGAGTTTGGAAGTGAGGGTTGCAATTTCACCCTGCTTTCTGTATGAGACTCCATAAAAGCTTGTGTGTGACTTTGGTAGAGGGGCTTATGGTAGAAGGGTCTATGAAGGAATGGAGCAGGGATGAGAGAGTTGAACTGAGACAATTCTATGAATTCCAGGGAGTAAAAAATCACTCAGAGAAAGTAGCAAGATTTGTGCTGAATGGTCAACATTGCACTTTTCAGGTATGATGACACTTACCTAGGAGAATCTGCAAATTCTGGGATTTTGCAGAAAAGAAGGAAACTAAAATATCTGAATATATTCACTGATATTAGTGAATAGTGGGATCACACAGGCCTATGGATACAAAGGAAATACACAGAGGAGTCAGAAAAGAAACTAAGAGTCCCCTATTTTTGCAAACTCAACCTGCTGCTTTCCACAAGTAGGCACTGCTTACATTTTGTTGTGAATCCTAGCCAATGTTTTTTTTTTTTTGCATTAACAATTCTGGAAAATATTCATGAAACCTATCCACTGATAATGCTTTTAAAAATAAGATTAGAATCATCATATTATGCTATTCTGTAACCTTTTCCCTTTGCCCATCTCCCATCTAATATATTGAAAAGATGTGTAATATATGCTGAACCATGTTGTAGCTCATTCTGTTGGGGGAAGCACACTGACTGAAACTGCCCACCCTGCCAGGCACCATACTAATAACCATTTGCATGAGTTTTTTTTTTTTATGACAGGAGATCCTGATGAGGAATACAGAACTAATAAGCCACCACCAACCGGAAGAGTTCGGGAAAGGTCAAAAGGAGACACCGCGTGTCTGTCCACTTCCCAGAATCCCTCTCACCAGCATCCATCTTGGCTGAGCGATGCATGTCCCACCAGGAAAGAGTCTGAGTCAANGGAGATCCTGATGAGGAATACAGAACTAATAAGCCACCACCAACCGGAAGAGTTCGGGAAAGGTCAAAAGGAGACACCGCGTGTCTGTCCACTTCCCAGAATCCCTCTCACCAGCATCCATCTTGGCTGAGCGATGCATGTCCCACCAGGAAAGACTCTGAGTCAAAATGATTGGCCAAAGACCACCCGGAAACTAATCCCATCACCATAAAACCCGAGACTGCGAGCCACGTGGCAGAGCTGTTCTCCTGGGTTCCCCTCCCCTACTGCTCTCCACCCGGGTGCCCTTTCCCAATACAATCTCTTGCTTTGTCAGCAGATGTGTCTCCTCGGACAATTCATTTCCGAGTGTTAGACAAGAGCCCAGTTTCAGGGCCTGGAGGTTCCCCTTCCTGCAACAATTCCTTTAAATGCTGTTCAGAATTTTGAGTGAAGGTGGTCGGGATTGGGGGGGTAACATAATGCTATAAACTAGTTCTATCATGGTGAATGTTTTAATCATTTCTAGTTCTTTGCACCCATGAAATATTTAGTAGTGAATATTGTTCCTATGTATGATCAATTGGGCAAATTAATATATCTGTAGACTAAATCCAGTGATGTAGAATTCTTGGGAGAAATGGATTTATTTAGAGAGTATGTAAATTTCCAAATTGTCATTCCAAATTGTGATATTATTTGATAAGGCTATCAAGATGGTTTGGAGTTTCTGTTTTGTCACAGCTATACCAGTCTGGAGAATTATCAATGTTTTGGATCTTTATCATTTTGATAGGGGAATTGTTACTTTGCAACTTCAGTTTGCATTTCTTTAATTATCAGTGTAATGGTTTTTAAATAGGAACATTTACAAAGCGACTCCCACTCACCTAACAACAACAACAGAAAAGATGATGTAAGTTTTCTAGTTAGATGGTAATGAAAAAAAAAAAAAAACAAAAAAAAGGGTATATCGGAGGAATTTAGGCAGAATGCAGGCATTAATTTGCATTTTCTAATCAGAAATGCATTTATTTTTCTCTTTGTCCTCTGTGGCTCTCCAATTTGAATATTCAGCAGGAGAAGAAGGCTGACTGAATACTTAGCTTTAACAACAATAGTTAAACGTATTCCTATTCTTCTGATTCTGCTGCAGCTTTCTAAAGGTGAAACATTTCAAACAAAGTAAATCTTAATTTTGAATTCAGATGGCTCACCGCTGAAGTCATCACCAACACAGCAGAAATGAGAAACTTTAGTATGTCTTACTCTATAATCAAATGGGCATTTTTAAAGAATATTAGCATGATGTGGGCCTGGGCATCGGTTCCATTGTTTCTTTTCCAGCCTTGTCAAAGCCAAGGTGAATGGCTATCCTGTGCAGAAAATGGCCCTCAACATGAACTTCCTGGGCTGGCTGGCAGGCACCATGTTTTCCAAAATGATTTGTCCTGGAACATTTGCTCTCTCTCCAGGCTCTCCTTTTCCTATTTTCCTGTCCTCCTCTCTCTTATCCTTGTAAGTTTCTCACTAGCACAACACCCCCTCCTCCTTCAGGGAGCAAGCTTCCTCAACCAGTGCAGTCACACATTTGTCTCCTAGGACTCCCATTAAGAGGAGCCCCAATTCTCCTTGCACTGCAGCCTCGCTCCCCACCCTCCCTCTCCCCCCTCCTCTGTCTCAGCCTCAGGCTCTATGCAATCAGGCTCTTTCCCTTTGTCCTACATTAGTTTATCAGAAATCTTGTCCCTTTAGTCAACCGTGAATGTCTGAGAGCATGCACTTGGAACAGGCCACTGCTCTTGGAGCCAAGCCGAGTGGTATGCACGATGAATTACAAAACCTTTTCCGGACAAGTTTAGAATCTCTGGTTCTGCCAGGGCACTGGACCAATGAATGGAAACACGTGTGTCAAATCAGAAAGTCTTTCTTGGGAAATGCTTGGGAGGGAAATCTACAATCTGCTACTGTGGCAAACTGAAGGCCTCACGAAAATCCTTCAGGGATGACCTGGAAACAAGACACTTCTTACTTATGGTTTAAATTTAGGGACTGCTTAAGATTTAGCTAATCTAGTCTAGGTGTGATTTTTTAAATGCCCACGACAAACTCTGTTTCTGTGTTTGGTTTTGTATATTATCTCTGTGTGTGAGTTAAATTATCCACTGATACCTGTAAACATAAACACTAGTTTGATGAGATACATTCATAAATACCACATGACCTTTTGCATGCTCTCTATCTCTAGGGGCTGGCTGTGCAGGACTCAAAGTCACGCTGCTAGGAGGGTTTCCATTCTGCCCATCTGAACACTCTGGGTCTAAGTCTTAAACATATGTGACAAGTTCAGCCACCAAGAGATTTTCTCCCCTCTGTTCTTTTTTCTTGTTATCACAAGACTAAGATCCCAGATCTGTTAAGCCAAGTGTTTTCAGTATGAGACATATACTTGCACACATGAGCACTCCTCACATTTCTCAACACTCATGAATTATTCAACTGGGCTTTTTTTCTCTATGCACTGTATACAAGTTTCTCTTTTCTCCCTCCTACCAGAAAGGAGGAAAGAGTTCTCTCTTCCTCTCCTTTTTTTTTTCTTTCTTTAATATTTCCTCTTTTTACTAGCACTTTTTAAAATGGAATATTTGTTAGCACCATTTTAAAAATAGCTTGACACATACATCTGCTGGCTCTGTCCTTGTGGATCAAACCCAGGTCTCCCATATTGCAGGCAGATTCTTTACCAGCTGAGCCACAAGGGAGGCCCAAGAATACTGGAGTTGGTAGCTTATCCCTTCTCCAGAGGATCTTCCTGACCCAGGAATCGAGTCAGGCTCTCCTGCATTGCAGGCAGATTCTTTACCAACTAAGCTATCAGGGAAGCCCTACAATCCATCAATCACCTCTCTCTATCACTACCTTCTGTCTCCTTGATAATGGGATAAAGACATCCTAAATGTATTGAATTTTGGCCCTCTCTTGATGCCCAATGAGAAAAGAGGATCATATTACAGCCCTTGGCTTCATTCATAGTAGCTATTTCAGCTTAGTACATATTCGTTGAATTTAACTGGGGCATCCTATATTTAATTTGATAACTCCAGTTGGTACCCTTTTCCATGCCTATTACTGAGTTATAATACTTGTCTGTATCCTTTAACGAACATAGAAGAAAAAAAGTTGGACGATAAAGCATCAGAAAATTGTGAGCTTTGTGACACATCAACTCTATGGGTTCTGTTCCCTGTAGGGCCTCCCACCCTGGAAGTGCTTCATGAATATTTGTCACATGAANTTTGATAACTCCAGTTGGTACCCTTTTCCATGCCTATTACTGAGTTATAATACTTGTCTGTATCCTTTAACGAACATAGAAGAAAAAAAGTTGGACGATAAAGCATCAGAAAATTGTGAGCTTTGTGACACATCAACTCTATGGGTTCTGTTCCCTGTAGGGCCTCCCACCCTGGAAGTGCTTCACGAATATTTGTCACATGAACTCAAATGTGGGAAATACTGAGCAAATTGTTTCCCATGTATGTTTCTGCTTTATCTTGGTGGTGGTGGTTTGCCCATGAGTATGGCTGTGTTGCAATTAAACTTTATGCCCTGCCCTCTACATCTATGGGTTCTGCATCTGTAGATTCAACCAACTGCATACCAAAAATATTAGAAAAAAAATTTCAGAAAGTTCCAAAAACAAACATTGAATTTGCTTCACACTAGCAATTATTTCAGAGAAGGCAATGGAACCCCACTCCAGTACTCTTGCCTGGAAAATCCCATGGACAGAGGAGCCTGGTGGGCTGCAGTCCAATGGGTCGCTAAGAGTTGGACACGACTGAGCAACTTCACTTTCACTTTTCACTTTCATGCATGGGAGGAGGAAATGACAACCCACTCCGGTGTTCTTGCCTAGAGAATCCCAGGGACGGGGGAGCCTGGTGGGCTGCTGTCTATGGGGTCACACAGAGTTGGACATGACTGAAGTGACTCAGCAGCAGCAGCAGCAATTATTTACCATACTATTTACATTGTATTTGCAACTATTTATATATAAATTACATTGTATTATGTATTATTATAGGTGGAGATGATTTAAAGTATTTTGGAGGATATGCAAATATGAGTAATATTTTTAGAATAATCAAAATGTTCACTTAAGAAGGCTTTCTTATCTTTCCTTGCTATTCTGTGGAATTATGCATTCAGATATGCATGACTTTCCTTTTCTCCTTTGCTTTCACCTCTCTTCTTTTTTCAGGTATTTGTAAGGCCTCCCCAGACAGCCATTTTGTCTTTTTGTATTTCTTTGTCTTGAGGATGGTTTTGACCCCCACCTCCTGTACAGTGTCACAAACATTCATCCATAGTTCTTCTGGCATTCTGTCTGCCAGATCGAATCCCTTGAATCTATTGGTCACTTCCACTGTACAGTGATAAGGGATTTGATTTCGGTCATACCTGAATGGCCTAGTGGTTTTCCCTACTTTCTTCAATTTAAGTCTGAATTTGATAATAAGGAGTTCATGATCTGAGCCACAGCCAGCTCCTGGTCTTGTTTTTGCTGACTGTATATAGCTTCCTCACATCTTTGGCTACAAAGAATATAATTAATCTGATTTCAGTATTGTCCATATGTCCATATGTAGAGTAGTCTCTTGTGTTGTTGGAAAGTATATTTGCTATGATCAATGCATTCTCTTGGCAAAACTCTGCTAGCCTTTGCCCTGCCTCATTTTGTACTCCAAGGCGAAGCTTGCCTGTTACTCCAGGTATCTCTTGACTTCCTACTTTTGCATTCCAGTCCCAGATAATGAAAAAGAAACCTTTTTTTTTTTTTTTGGTGTTAGTTCTAGAGGGTCTTGTAGGTCTTCATAGAACCAGTCAACTTTAGTTTATTCGTCATTAGTGATTGGAGCATAAACTGATTACTGTGATACTGAATGGTTTGCCTTGAAAATGAACTGAGATCATTCTGTTGTTTTTGAGATTGCATCCAAGTACTGCATTTCAGATTCTTTTGTTGATTATGAGGGCTATTTCATTTCTTCTAAGGGATTCTTGCCCACAGTAGAAGATAAAATGGTCATATGAATTAAATTTACCCATTCCCATCCATTTTAGTTCACTGATTTCTAAAATGTCGATGTTCACTCTTGCCACCTCGTCTTGACCATGTCCAGCTTATCTTGATTCATAGACCTAACATTCCAGGTTCTTATGGAATAATGTTCTTTACAGCATTAGACTTTACTTTCACCAACAGACACATCCACCATTGGCTGATATTTCCTCTATGGCTCAGTCTCTTTATTCCTTCTGGAGTTATTTCCCCACTCTTCACCAGGAGCATATCGAATAACTATTGACCTGGGAGATTCATCTTTCAGTGTCATATCTTCTTGCTTTTTCATACTGTTCATGGGATTCTCAAGGCACAAATGCTGAAATGTTTTTCCATTCCCTTCTCCAGTGGACCATGTTTTGTCAGAACTTTCCACCACGAGCTGTCCATCTTGGGTGGCCCTACACAGCATGGCTCATAGTTTCATTAATTTGCACAAAACTGAGAAAATTAGAGATACAAAGGGAACATTTCATGCAAAGATGGGCACAGTTAAGACAGAAATGGTGTGGACCAGAGGCAGATGATATCAAAAAGAGACGGCAGGAATACATAGAAGAACTGTAAAAAAAAAAAAAAAAGATTTTAATGACCTGGATAACCACATTGGTGTGATCACTCACATAGAGCCAGACATCCTGGAGTGTGAAGTCAAGTGAGCCTTAGGAAGCATCACTATGCACAAAGCTAGTGGAGGAGACTGAATTCCAGCTGAGTTATTCCAAATCCTAAATTATGATGCTGTTAAAATGCTGCACTCAATATGCCAGGAAATTTGGAAAATTCAGCAGTGGCCACATGACTGGAAAAGATCAGTTTTCATTCCAATCCCAAAGAAGGGCAATGTCAAAGAATGTTTAAACTGATGCATGATTGCAATCATTGCATATCCTAGCAAGATAATGCTCAAAATCCTTCAAGCTAGGCTTTGACATGTACAAGTTGGATTTAAAAAAGACAGAGGAACCAGAGATAAAATTGCCAACATTTGTTGGATCATAGAAAAAGCAAGGGAATTCCATAAAAACATCTACTTCTGTTTCATTGGCTATGCTAAAACCTTTGACTATGTGGATTACAATAAACTGTGGAAAATTCTTAAAGACATGGGAATATGATGCCACCTTACACGCCTTCAGAGAAACCTGTAAACAGGTCAAGAAGCAACAGTGACAATCAGACATGGAAAAATGGACTGGTTCAAAATTGAGAAATGAGTATGTCAAGGTGGTATACTGTCACCCTTGACACAGTATACACCCTTGTATACAGTATATCTTATTTAACTTACATGTAGAATGCATCATGCAAAAAGCTGGGCTGGATGAAGCACAAGCTGGGGTCAAGATTGCTGGGAGAAATATCAATAACCTCAGATACCACCCTATGATACTACCAGATGACAACACCCTTATGGCAGACAGCGAAGAGGAACTAAAGAGCNGTATACAGTATATCTTATTTAACTTACATGTAGAATGCATCATGCAAAAAGCTGGGCTGGATGAAGCACAAGCTGGGGTCAAGATTGCTGGGAGAAATATCAATAACCTCAGATACCACCCTATGATACTACCAGATGACAACATCCTTATGGCAGACAGCGAAGAGGAACTAAAGAGCCTCTTGATGAAAGTGAAAGAGGAGAGTGAAAAAGTTGGCTTAAAATTCAACGTTCAAAAAACAAAGATCATAGCATCTCGTCTCATCATTTCATGGCAAATAGATGGGGAAACAATGGAAACAGTGACAGACTTTATTTTCTTGGGCTCCAAAATGACTGCGGACAGTGACCACAGCCATAAAATTAAAAGATGTTTGGTCCTTGGAAGAAAAGCTATGACAAACCTAGGCAATGTATGAAAAAGCACTTTCCTGATAAAGGCCTATATAGTCAAAGCTATGTTTTTTCCCCTAGTCCATGTATGGATGTGAGAGATGGACCATAATGGTGGTTTTGCACTGAAGAATTGATAGTGTTTTTGAACTATGGTGCTGGCAAAGACTCTTGAGAGTCTCTTGGACTGCAAGGAGAACAAACCAGTCAATCCTAAAGAAAATCAACCCTGAATATTCATTAGGACTGATGCTGAAGCTGAAGCTCCAATACTTTGGCCACCTGATGGTAAGAACTGAATCATTGGAAAAGACCCTGATCCTGGGAAAGATTGAAGGCAAGAGGAGAAGGGAGTGACAGGGGATGAGATGGTTGAAGGGTATCACTGATTCAGTGGACCTGAGTTTGAGCTAACTCTGGGAGATAGTGAAGGACAGAGATGCCTGGTGTGCTGCAGTTCATGGGGTCACAAAGAGTCAGACACAACTGAGAGACTGAACAAATAAATGAAGTCAAATGTGATGGAAAGACATGCAGTGAACAAAATTGTGGGGAAAATGGTGCAGATAGACTTGCTTGATGCAGGGTTGCCACAAACCTTCAATTTGTAGAAAATGTAATATCTTCAAAGTGCAATAAGAGAAGCACAAGAAAATGAGGTATGCCTGTATCCTTCCATTTTATATAAGGCACTTGAGCATTCATGGATTTTGGTATCTTTCAGGGCATGGTGGAACCAATTCTTAGTAAACACCAAGGGATGATGTATTTATTTAAAAAAAAAAAGACAGAAAATACAAATCAAAACTACAATGAGATATCACTTAACACTGATCAGAATGGTTGTCATTACAAAAATCTACAAACAGAGATTTTATTAGAGAGGATGTGGAGAAAAAGGAATCCTCTTGCCCTGTTGGTGGGAATGTAAACTGATACAACCAGTGTGGAGAACAATGTGGAAGTTCCTTAAAAATCTAAAAATTGAACTACTGTGTTACCCAGCAATCCCACTCCTGAATAGACCCCCCAGAGAAAACCATAATTCAGAAAGACACAGGCACCAACCACCACGTCCACTGCAGCACTGCGTACAATAGCCGGGATATGGAACAAACTAAACAACAGAGGAATGGGTAAAAAAGGCACCGCGCATATATAAGATGGAACATTCCTCAGCCACAGGAAGGGATGAAACTGAGTCATCTGTAGAGATGTGGACAGACCTGGAGACTGTCACATAGAGTGAAGTGAGTCAGAAAGAGAAAAAAAGTCCTGTATATCAATGCATATATGTGTAATCTGAAAAAAAAATAAAATAACTGGTAGAGACAATTCTATTTCCAAAGCAGAAATAGAGACACAGATCTAGAGAATAAATGTGTGGATGCCAGGGCTGAAAGGAGGGGTGGGTGGGATGTGAGACTGGGATTAGCACATATACACTATTGATACTACATATAAAATACGCAACTAATGAGAATGTACTGTGTAGTACAGGGAACTATTCAATGCCCTGTGGTGCCCTAAATAGGAAGAAATCCAAAAAACAGGGGATATATGCGTAAGTATGATGATTCACTTTGCTTTACAGTAGTAACTAACACAACATTGCAAAGCAGCTATAGTCCTATAACAATAAAAACAAAAAAAAACAAAAAAAACTCCCCCCACAATAAACAGGTGATGGACTGGATTTGGCCTGCAGGCTGAAGTTTACTGACATTTGCCAGTGGCCCAAGTTTCTTCCCCAAATGTGAATGTGATGCTGAACTGTCTCTCCTGCTTCTGGATGGCAGAAGTGGCAGGGAGGAGACTTAAAGAGAGCTATGAGGATGAACACAGACCGTCTCTCTCCACCACTCCCTGTCCACCAACAATCCTAGAGAGAATATGAGCATCTTCCTTTTAATTTAACGTTCTCAATTAGTCTCAGTTTAAAGATGATTGTTTAAGTGTCACAAATAATCAGTAGCAAATAGTGTCAAATGAGTTAGTGTTTTTCAGTTTTGTTTGGTTTGTTTTGGTTTGTTGTTATTGTTAATAAAAAAATAAATTGAGATCACCAAGTGGGACAGCTCTCCATGAGAGTGTGTCATTCTTTGCTTCCAGAAAAACATTTCCTGTGGGAAATGGGTCAATGATTCACATGGAGTCTCTTTAGGGGTCAATCAGTGAGTTGCTACTCTCTGAACATTATCTAGGGACCCTGTGGTTCCAAATAATACGTGTCTAGACACCGAAAACTCATGAAGCCTCGTGAGATATCTGGAGTCTGAAGGAGGTGAATAGCGAGGGTGTAGATTCTGATTATCACTGAAATATAAAGGAATCCAAGAGAAGCTTCTTGCTCAATAATCTGTGCTGGCCATAAGAGAAAGGGATCAAACATTGTTCAGCCTTCATTTTGAGAGCAATGGGAGAGGGATTCACAGTGCAGGTGTAAGGGGATCACACAGGCAAGGCAATGAGAAGCTGTGTGTTGGGTGGGGGTGTGGAGGGGGAAGGGGCTGCTGCTACTGGGCTCTGAAAGAGTCGCACCTGCCTAGTTTTGTCTGTTATCAGAAATTCACTGGTGCAACCTGTCCCACCAGAAAGAAGGAGTTTCTATGAACACAGCTGCTAAATGGCCTTGTGTAGCTGCAAATAAATCACAAAAGCGGAAGCAGAATGTAAAGAAAGAAAAGGCTTTTCTTAGTGTCAAAGGAATTTATTTGGGATCGCCAGTTCTCCGTTTTTTTCCTTTCCTTTTTAAGTAATTTTCCCCCCAGTTTCTTTAATTCTTCACATGTTCAGACATGAAGTGTTTTCCTACTTTATAAATGGCTCTCTTTTTTCATACCAGAGAAGGATTTTTTTTTTTTTGTATATACGTTTGTCCATTCTGTGCTCACCCTCTTTCCTCCATGAGCTACCTATTCCTTCTTCAACCACTGTTCATCCTTAATAACTTAGCCCAGATACCACTTCCCCCACCACACAGTCTTTTGAGACTGTACCTCTGCCGGTTATCACATTCGGAATGATAGGGTGATTATCTAATTGTGTGAGCTCTTTGTATGCCTTCCCTTCTGTTATACCATGTTTTTTTAAGAGGTTACCCTTCAGTAGAACAAATAAGATTTGAAACTAAGGCTCAGAAAGGTTAAATGTGGCCAAAGCCAGGGAGATACAAAGTGGCAGATGGAACTTTCTGGCCTGAACGCTTTCCTGTTCCCCAAACTACTGCCTCTTCAGATTAACCTACTTTAAAAGTTCAGGAATGCCTGGCCATCTGTGACAGACAGTTCAGTAACAACAGTATTCAGTGTTTTCTATGGAGGTTTTCATCTTTCTGCCTATTTTCAGTTTTCCAGCCAAGGCAACCATCTGGTTGCTTAGAGAGAAACCCCAGGTAGAGCTGGAGCTGATGGAGTGTATTCCCTGGATGCTCCTTGTACTATGCTGGGGTTTTTTCCTGAGCCTTTCTCATGAGAAGGATCTTTCTCCCTGGTGCATGCCCCAAACAATCCATCTCCGAAGTCTAATCCCTCTTATTTGTTCTCCCTCTCCATAAAACCTCAGAAACTGGAGATTCTATGTTCAGCATCAGAGTGTTCTATCACACAAGCTGTTAATGTAAAAATGTGTGTGTGAGTGCACACACATATACAATGTATCACTGAAATGGTCTTAAGGGTTGACTGCTATTAACAGATGTTCAAGCTGGATTTAGAAAAGGCAGAGGAACCAACATTGCCAATATCCGCTGCATCGTCGAAAAAGCAAGAGAGTTCCAGAAAAACATCTATTTCTGCTGTATTGACTATGCCAAAGCCTTTGACTNTGGTGGGTCTAATTGTAACGAAATGAAGAGAGTGATCTGCTTTTGAAAGTCACACTATTACATTTCTGTTTGAATACATTCATCAACATTCCCACCTCACCACTTTATTTGGGAGGAATAAGTTCAAGGGCAGGGTTAACTTGTTTGGCCTCCTTACTGATAAAGAAGACATGATTAATTTTCGTGTTTACAAGGAGAGAAGTGCAGAAAGTTTTTCCTTACCTTTGTTATCCCTGTGACATCTACTGACCTACACCTAGCAATTCTCTGGAAAAAAATATTTAGAAGAGAATAGCAGTGAGCAGACAGACATGAGGGAAAAGGTACAGGAAGACAGATTAGGTGGGAAGTGCGTTTTACAAAATATGAAATGGAGTGTTTTATTTATTTTATTTTTACAACAACCAAAAAAAGGCATTACTTAGAGGAACTATAATTTGAGATTGGTCCAGGAGCCAAGTAAGACAGAATCATCAGATCTTCAGGTCTTGTCTCCTTTTAACCAAACTTCTTGTTTTGTCTTCACCAGGAAAAGATGCTACTCATTACTGAATGTGTAATGTATGCTGAGTATAATTCTAAACACATCACCTGCATCATGATTTAACTTTTTTCTTACACTAATTCTAACAATCCTTTGCTGTGGGCATTCAGTTCCTGTTTTACAGATAAAGTTTAGAAAATTCACAGAATTTTCACAGAGCTGATAAACTGAAGATTCAAAGTTTGTACACATTTCTACCTGGCTCTGAAGCTTGTAATCTTAACTGTTGAGGATGATGTCCATGGAATGGGTGATGGGTAATTTTATGTGTCAACTTGACAAGGCTGCAGTACCCAAATATGTGGTCAAACATTTTTGTAGCTCTTTCTGTGAAGATGTTTCTGTATTTTGAGATGAGATGAACATTTGATTCAGTAGATACTGAGTAAAGCAGATTGCCTTCCATAAAGTAAGTGGGCCTTATCCAGTCAGTTCAAGGTCTTAATAGACAGGCTCTGACTTGAACTGCAGCTTGGTTTCCCCTGGCTCTCTAGCTTGCTGGCCTACCTGCAGAGTTCAATTTTGCAGCCTCGATAATCACATGAGCCAATTCCTTAAAATAAAACCTCTCTGTTCGTACACATCCTATTGGTTCTGTTTCTCTGGAGAACCCTGACTAAGGTAGGATGCTTCCTCTCTTTGTTAGGGTGAGTTGGCTGAGAGATGAGCCACAGTATGTCTGCCTGGTGCATCTTTGTAGGTCAGGGGACCCAGGCGGACAGGAAGAGGCTCCATGAGCTTTCTCAAGGTGTTGGCACAGTGGCTAAGAGCAAATGAATCTCATTTTCTCCAGTGTATGACAATACTTCTTATTCCCTGGTTTACTGGCATAAAATGGGCTCTGCTATTTATTTAGTATTTAATAAATCCATTCCAGTTTATCTTGGGAATATATATTCAGAAATTAGTCTGCACTTAGTACATATGTAAAATAAATATAAACACATATATGATCTCTATGTATGTATGTATGTGTATATATATATACACATACATATACATGCTAAGTACCATGATAGGTCTTCTATATCCAAAAATATGTTATTTTTTTCCTTTCAAAAACAACTCTAAGAAACCAATTTGGTGATCCTTTTCAGATGAGGATACTAAGACTCAATGGTATTTAATAACTTGCACTGGGTAAGTAGAGGAGCTGGTTTTTAACTCAGATTTGTTCTGATTTCTAACCATATCTTTTAAACAAATATAATAAATACCTCTTTTATACATTATGTGCCTCTGAAAATAAGTACAACAATCTAAAGTATGATAACTGAATAGATACTAGTTTATTTTCAGAGCTTAAAGTAAATATGATATTCCTAAATAAGTCCCTGCTATTAGAATAATCTTTGGTGACTTACTTTTCTTAAACAGTTGACCTGATTCAGTACAATAGCTATCTAATGCTATTTTAGCATAAGGATCTTATGTCTATTAAATCATACTGGATTTATAAAGTTTGCAGTTCATAATGTTATTATTTTTATTTATTAACTTTCAGAGGATTATGTATGAAAAAACAAACTCAGCTATACAAAAATCAATGTTTCCAAACCTAAAATGTTTGATGAGTGAAAAGGTATCCCTGCAATGGAAAATCAAAAATGGTTTTTCATTTATCAGGTGATCTACCTACTTCCAAAAGGGGTGTTACTATACAGTAAAGTATGATGATTTTTTTGTGTGTGAGATTAATTTATGAAAGTGAAAGATTATCTGGTTTGGATAATATCCATTTTATTTGTTCTGTGTCCCAGCACAAATGATCTTTGAGGCTCTGGAATTTAGTTTAGTCCGTCTATGGTTCACTGACAAAAGTTAAGACTAGTGAAGAAACAGAAGCAAAATGTAGAACACTTTGTAAGGACTCTTTGATATCTTCCAAATCATGAGAGTATACTTTTATAAGCTGTGTTTCATGGGCCATTTTGTGAGAAAACCAATGCTAGCCTCGAAGCATCTACCAACATAAATAAGACCACCGTGTTTGAAAATGTATGGCTTAACACAGTATCGGAGAAGGCTTTGGCACCCCACTCCAGTGTTCTTGCCTGGAGAATCCCAGGGACGAGGGAGCTTGGTGGACTGCCGACTATGGGGTCACACAGAGTCGGACACGACTAAAGCAAGTTTGCAGCAGCAGCAGCAACACAGTATAGTCACTAATATTTAACTCCAAATCTGGAAGGCAATATTATCTCTCTATCCTATGAAATTAGTATGGCTGACCAAACTAAGTCCGAAAAAATCAGATGAGGTTTAAAAAAGTCAGACTGTGGTGGGCAGATAACTTTAGTGCAAGTCTAAAATAGAATCAAGAACATGGGAGCTGTTCTACTTCTGAACATGGAGATGTTTTGCCAAGACATGTTTCATCATCGCTATAATGAGTGCATTAGAAACTGGGGAAAGTGTTGGAAGGTCCACCAGTGAGGTGACTGACAAGGTGGATTCTTCTCTGTGACACTTACCCTAGGTAACTGGGGTTCTATCAAATTTAGCTCATAAGTGATTCAAAGAAGTTTGAACAGAGGAAATACTCCCAAACCAGAGAAAACAGCAAAAGTTTTAGTACAGTCGTGGTTTATTTCCAATAAGTCTTGACTTCTTTTTCCACCCTCCTCTCCCCTCCAGAGCTAAAAAAGTTCAGTTCAAAATAAAGAGCTCACTATGAGCACCTACATTGATCCAATTATCTGCTAACTGTTTAAGCCTAGTTAATTCAGTGGCTAAGGTTCAAAAACATGGAGTTGAGTTAAACATAATGGCAACTTTGTATTCACAACATTTTGTAAGCTCAGAGAAACAACTGGATCAAAATATTTTAATTCATTTAAAGTTTAAGTGGATTTTAATATTACAGATGTTCTTTGTAATTCTCTGCAAGTTTATTTGAATGGTACAAAGTAACTAGAGGAGAGTTTTTGGAAGAAGAATGTGCTTAAGTGATACCAAATGATTAAGCCTGTTGAGTTACCAATTGGCGTGTGGCACAGGCTTTGGAGCTTTATGGGGGAAATAAGCCTGGCCCACATTTGGTGGATTTCTGCAGAATTTACCCGCGTCTTCTTTCTGCTAAAAAATAAGACGACTATTGGAAAAAATGAAAAAAGACATATCCTCTTCGCTACATCATTCAAAGAATAAAATGAATGTGATTGTAAGGCAACAGGATGTGGGTGTCTGACTCACAATGCAAGCAGGCCGCGTGATGCGATGCTGACATCAGCAGCCGCGGGGACATTTTCTTGGGTTTCACACCAGCAGCAGCTGAGCCCGCTCCCTCGAGTCGCACCGCGTATTGCATCCTGCACGTCTCTAGGGCTCCGCGTCGCTCTCAGGGCCCTGCTGTCCACAGTGTCTTAGGGCAAAGCTGACATTGCCCAACACCCCTCCCTCTCTCCTCTGTGACCTGTCTCTTTCGCTACGCCTTTTCACAGCGGTCCTGCTCCAGCCTGCCCGGAAAAGCAGCAGATGGTGGGGAGAGCGGAACTCACCAGCCATCTATTACACCTGAGAGATAAGAACAGCCTTTTCCCCCTTTCTTGTTCCAACCTGTTTCATAATGATGGAAGGATGTTGCTCCCTAAAGCACAGATGAGGCTAGGAGGTGTACTCTGTGCTCGCTTCCATCCTGCCGAATGCCATCTCGCGCTCCTTGAGACCCCCGCAGTGCAGATTCGGTTCTTCAGGTGCCACAGGTCATGTTCTGCCTCTTATAATTACTGTTTGTGTGCAGAGCTTAGGCTTCCTCCTTGAAACAGGGAACATGACCCCTTAATCTTTTTATTGTCCATGACAGCTATAAGAGGCCCTCAAAATAAATATTTGTTAAACTAAAAAAACTTTAGAAGTATTCGAATGGGAAATAATAAGTGCATTAACTCAACAACAAGGTACTGAATGGGTTCTATGTTCTAAGCACTGTCCTAGTTCTGTGTCATGAATGTGAATAATATAAGTGCTTGGTCTCAGTTGAATCGCATATGAGAGAGAGAGAAAGAAAGAAACAGAGGGAGATAGGGGAGAGGGAAGGAGGGAGGAGACACAGAGAGAGAGAGAGAGAGAGAGAGAGAGAGAGAGCTCACAAGGGGTGGTGGAGTACAGAACAGAAAGGAATGAAGTCTGCCCGGGACAATCGGTCAAGGCTTCCAGGAAAGAACTAGTAGATCCGGGTGCTGAAGGGTGGGTGATATTCAACAAGAATAAAGAGGCAAAGTGCGCATTCCTTGCAATACCACAGTCAATAAGAAACTGAGGAAAAGTTCAGAGGGACTGACGCATTGAGAAGAGTAGGGAAGGAAGGGAGAGAGAGGAGGGAATATTTATTTCCTATTGCTGCATCGCAAATAACCCCCAACTTACTGACTTAAAACAGCACATGTTTATTGTCTCAAGGTTTCTGTGTGTTAAACTGAGTTCTCTGCTCAGGGTCTTACCAGGCTGAAGTTGCAAAGTTACCTGGGTCTATGATCTCTTCTGAGGCTGTTTGCAGTTTGGGGCTATTGCAGATAAAAGCCGCTGTGTACATTCTTAAATATGTCCATCTCGATGTGTACATATACTTTTCTTGGATAAACATATAGAAGTGAGATTGCTGTGTCAAAGGGCAAGTGTATCTTTAAATTTGCTAGAAACTGCCAAACTTCTTCCAAAGTGCTCAGAGCATTTTATACTCTCATCAACAATCTGTGAGTTACCGTGAGTTACATCCTTCCCAACACTTGGTGTTGCTAGTCTTAATTTCAGCCATTCTGATGAGTGTGTACTAGCTCTGGGTTTCATTTGTATTTCCTGGATGACTAATGGCATTGGGTAATAATATTTAGATGTGGAATAACATTGCTTGAGTGAACAGGCTGAACTGATCCTGGTTCAAATCCTTGCTCTCCTCTTCCCCGGCAAGATTTTTATTTTATTTTTTAAATTGAAATATAGTTGATTTACAGTGTTGTGTTTGTTTCTGGTGTACAGCAAAGAGATTCAGTTATACACACACACATATTTCATATTATTTTCCTTTATAGATTATTAACAATACTGAATATAGTTCCCTGGGCTGTACAGTCAGACCTTGTTGTTTATCTGTTTTGCGTGTAGTACCTTGTACCTGCTAATCTCAAACTTCTGGTTTTATCCATCCCTACCTCACTCACCTTTGGTAACCATAAGTTTGTTTTCTATGTCTGTGAGTCTTTTTCTGTTTTGTAAATAAATTCATTTTATTATATTTCAGATTCCACATATAAGTGATATAATATGATATTTGTCTTTGTCTGACTTACCTCACTTAGTATGATAATCTCTAGGTCCACTCATATTACAAATAGCATTATTTCATTATTTTATATGGCTGAGTAGTATTCCATTGTGTATATATGTATCATATTTTCTTTATCCAGTCTTATGTCAATGGATGTTTAAGTTATTCCCATGTCTTGGCTGTTGTAAATAGTGCTGCTCTGAACACTGGGCTGCATGCATCTTTGAAAATTAGAGTTTTCTCTGGATAAATGTGCCTGGCAAGATTCTTGACTTCTTTGCAAAGGAAATAAAATTATAGTATCTTCTTCATGGAGTTGTTGGATAGATTATGTGGGATAATACCCATAGAGTTCTTAGCAAATTACGTGGCCCAATTAAAAGTAGTTTTACTATTCATAAAGACTATTTAATGAACTAGGCTCACTGACACACAACTAGTCAAGTAGGTGATTTAACATGATTTTTAAGTGAAGGGAATTAAGGGAGGGAATCGCTTGTACACACGAAGGCTGAAATTTCAAATACTCCTTTCTCATCTCAACAGATGGCATAACCCAGCCCCTCCCCATACCAGAACATCCTGGGCTGATCCAACTTTATTACATGTCTCAGCCCACTTCTCCGTGATGAACAGATGTGGATTGCAGGGCTACAGCTCCCTTTATATGTTTCCCCCAGTGTTGTTCTGCAGAAACACACTGCCGGGGCCATCCATTGCTCTCCTTTCTCTTCTCCATCTCTACTTCCCTCTTTTCATTATTTTCAACATGCACAAAGTAAAAGATTTTTAAAACTGAGGGAAAGGAAAGCAAACATGATTCTTGGTAGTATCTATTTTGGAGGTGGAAGTGAGGGAGGTGTAACCTTTTGGGGGGGGGGAGGAAGAAAGATGAGCTCTTTTTTCCAAATGTCTACTTGGTTAAATTCACTGGCATTTCCATAGGGGTGACGTACATCTCCCTGCCTCCACTCCTCAACAGAATGTGGGGTGTATCGCACCATCCAGGATCTTGGAAGAGGGAATGAATAATTTAAAAAATCTCCCCAATAATTTTGATGTCCTCCTGGTCCCACCTCTTATGTCTTACTGAGACCGACTTGTAACTAGAAGAGAGGAGGTGAAGGACAGAGCCAGAAACTGTCCAAAAATGTGAAAAGAGCATTGAAAGCAAGTGGTCAGTGGAACGGGAGCAAAGCCAAGCAGAGACTCCTGTGCCTTTAAAGGAAGTAGGAGTATCAACATCATGAAATGCTTCAGAGAAGTGGACAGGATGAGGAATAAAAACATTTCACTAGAGTTGGAAGTTGAGGTCATAGGTGATGCTTCTCAAAGGTCCCTTTGTGTATATTGTTGGGGGCAAGTGGAAGGGATGAAAGCTAAATTTTATTGGATTAAAGAGTAAGAGGAAGGTAAGTAAATTCCTATTTCTCCTTCAAGAAATGGTTGAAAAAATAGGAGATGAGAAGAGAAAAAAAAAAACTAAAAAAAAAAAAAAAAGGCTGACATAATTGTGGGCAAGTTATTCTTCTGGAACTCAGTTTCGTTCTCTATAAAATGGGGATAATAACAATACATATCACGTGGGATTCTGTGAGAATTAAATGAAAAGATAGCATATGCCTACAGTTTTAGGAACATGGAAATACTCAAAAAGTGTCAACTAACTCATTATATTATTGAAGGAGAAATAGAGCAACTCTTTTCTTCTTATCTCAAAGTCTTGGGATGATCAAATCTACCCTTTTCCATGGTCATGGCCTGCTGTTCCATTTAGATGCCTCCACCAGATTTCTTCATTCCTTGGTGGCTCTGACGCTAAAGCGTCTACCTACAATGCCAGAGACCTGGGTTCAATCCCTGGGTCAGGAAAATCTCCTGGAGAAGAAAATGGCAACCCACTCCAGTGTTCTTGCCGGAAAATCCCATGGATGGAGGAGCCTGGTGGGCTACAGTCCATGGGGTTGCAAAGAGTTGGACACAACTGAGCGACTTCCCTTTCACTTTCACCAGATGTCAGACACACTATACCCCTAATTCAATTTCCAATCGCTTCTCAGCTCAGCAGAGCCACAGGAAAATTCTTTAATCTTTGAAAGGACTTTTTTTTCTCCCGTCAAGTAGGTACAAGACTAGAATAACAAAAAACACAACCAGTGGGGAAGTCACAAGAGATCAGAGAAGAAATGGTATTAGTTCTCATTGACCTTCATTTCAAAATAAGTTGAAACCAGCCCTCAGCATTTCACGTTTTTCCCTTTTCTCTCCTCTTCATCCCTTGTCTCCCTGACTCTCTCTCTTCTTCTTGTTTTACAAGGTTTCCCAATAACTCTACTTTATTTTCTTTCTTTCTTTCTTTTTTTTTTTTTTTAAATCTAGGGGCTTAGCTTCTTCTTTGGCACTCCCTGCCCTTTAAAAACCCCACATCCATAGTCTGGCTTACCCTACATTTGATGTGGGGGACTGGGGGAGTGAGAGAAGCACAAGTAAACACAGATATTATAATGGAAGAGGGCTTCCCTGGAGGCTCAGCAGTAGAGAGTCCGCCTACCCGTGTAGAAGGTGCAAGAGACGCGGGTTTGATCCCTGGTCTGGCAGGATCTCCTGGAGGAGGAAATGGCAACCCACTCCAGTATTCTTGCCTGGAGAAGCCCATGGACAGAGGAGCTTAGCAGGCTACAGTCCATGGGGTCAGAAAGAGTCAGACCCGACTGAAGCAACTCAGCACACACACACGTCATGGAAGAAGGCAGTGTGGTGTCCTGAAAGGAGCACTGGTTTTCATAACAGGAGAGCTGAGTCCCCAGCTACAATACTTGCTAGATGAGGACATGACTTTGCTTGTGCTTTCATTTCTTAATTATTAAACGTTATTAAAATGAGGCCCATAACATGATGTACCTCATGGGGTTTAGTGAGACATACATGAAATCACATGAAAGAGCCCCTGATAGGGTGAGACCTGTATGTACATACCAGCCACTTTCCTCTCCAGGACTAAATAGGTGTAATTTATACATTAGAGAATAACTTGGCTGCATCGACCCCAAAGTGGCTCCTGCCTCATGAAGAAAAAAAAAAAAGAAAAAAGTACTAGTATTTTTTTTTTTCTGGTAGAAGTCATTGAAGGGGAATAAATCTATTTCAAATCATGGTGAATAGAACCTTTGAGACTGCTATAACATCCTGTTGTAAAGTGTGCATTTATATAAATGAAAGTAGAGTTTACCAATGCTGAAACGTAAATGAAACATAAAGGAAGCACGTACTCACCTAGGAATGGAAGGCCAGGGGCGGGTGTTAAATCTTAAATGGTAGTCCCCTTGGGTTCATATACTGTGAATTCTATATGCTATATAGTTGAAGTGGGAATTTTTCTGTATTTCTTAGAGGGCCGTAACATGGGCTAGTTAACTGCTTTCTTTTGCTTCACCTTGAGTGTACAAAAGCCGTAATGTGTATAGTAAACAGTGCTTTTGCTGTGCCAATATTGTTGTGTCCACACCCTTGCTCTGACACCTGCTGCTCACTTGCCTCAGAGGTGGGGCATTTCCACCCCCCTTTGGAAACAGGAGGGGGTGAGGTTTCACGACAGAGCTCCCTGCTCCAGCTGGTCCTCTTACCACGACATGACAAGGATTGCTTGCTTACTGAGTCATTCTAGTGATGGGGTTTCCAAAACGGGAAGTGACAGGACTGGACATGAAGACTGACTTCAGACTCCCTGCCCAGGCCTCTGTAGCCACGAATTCTGAAAAAATCATGGTCGCATCCATTGTGGACAAACACCCATGCCAACCTTCATCAGGAAAGCTTTTTTTCCAAAGCCATACCTGCCCCTAGCTGGCCATGCCTTTCTACTCAAGGGCATAGCTCTAGGATTCATTAACTAAAACCAATTAATTAATACTGATTTTGGTCATTGTGTTAGGCTATGTTGGCTTGTTTTTATACTTGCATGGACATTTAAGACATAGGAAAAGCAGAGAAATGTTCTTGCTGCTCTGTTCTATGATGNACTCCAATACTCTGGCCACCTGATGTGAAGAACTGACTCATTTGAAAAGACCCTGATGCTGGGAAAGATTAAAGGCAGGAGGGGGAGATGACAGAGGATGAGATGATTGGATGGCACCACCGACTCAATGAACATGAGTTTGAGCAAGTTCTGGGAACTGGTGTTGGAAAGGTAAGCCTGGCATGCTGCAGTCCATGGGGTCGCAAAGAATTGGACATGACTGTGTGACTGAACTGAACTGAGGGTTAGCTAATTTTACAAATAAATATATATGCATATGCGTATATATACATATTTATTTGTGTGTATTTACATATATTTATATATATAGTGTATATGTGTAAAATACAAACATGTATATCTACCAAATACAAAATACATAAATATATGTATGTACAAAATGAAAGGCTCATAAATTCCCTATTAACAAGAATTAAGTTCTAAAAGATGTAAATGTTTATAACTCAGAGTGTTAGCAGTTATTTTTGTAACCTATTGTTAGTTTGGTAGCAATCCATTATGTTTTAGGGTAAGGTAATCACCCTGAACTAATCACGGAAACTATTACAGAAGCTACCCATTTCAGTGTTTTCCTTTCCATTTATTTCCCTGCTCACCTCTCCCGTTTAATCTTTAGCTGATGCCTCTCCCAGCCCCCTGGACTTCCAGTCCAGAACCAGCACTTACAAAGGGATCCTGTTTGGGTGATACTTGGGATTTGGCAAATCCAGTTATAAAGTGAGTGGGAAGCTGGGTCTAGTGAGTGGAGAAGCTTCCTTCTCCAACTCAGTGACTTCCCCTGTAGTGATCACTCCAGGGAGCAATGGACAACAGTCTTTCCCAGGAGCTGGGGACAGGGAGCCTGAGTCCAGATCTTCTGGTGACTCAGAGGCAGAGAACTCCTTGAGTTACATGAATAGCTTTTCAATAAGTTTCATGTTTTTTCTATTTTGTTTTAGTATTTGGCCTATCATCCTGAATTTAGAGTAGAAAATGTACATTAGGCTGCTTTTCAGTTTCTACAGAAAGGTTAATTCATCCTGTCTTTCAGCTTGAGAGTCAGGACACATCTGTCTTCAGAGGCAAGCATCAGTAGTGGAAAGGACATATGACTTAGTTTAAATTTTCCATCTGGCTTTTCATGGCTGTGTGACCTCCAGGATGATATTTAACCCCACTACCTCTTCTTTTCTCAGCCAATAATACCTGCTTGTAAAAGTTATTTTGAATTGCTGAAGAAGTATTAGAAAGTGCTTGGCATGGTATTGGCTTATGCTGCTGCTGCTGCTAAGTAGCTTCAGTTGTGTCTGACTCTGTCCAACTCCATAGATGGCAGCCCACCAGACTCCCCCTNCCTCTTCTTTTCTCAGCCAATAATACCTGCTTGTAAAAGTTATTTTGAATTGCTGAAGAAGTATTAGAAAGTGCTTGGCATGGTATTGGCTTATGCTGCTGCTGCTGCTAAGTAGCTTCAGTTGTGTCTGACTCTGTCCAACTCCATAGATGGCAGCCCACCAGACTCCCCCTTCCCTGGGATTCTCCAGGCAAGAACACTGGAGTAGGTTGCCATTTCCTCCTCCAATGCATGAAAGTGAAAAGTGAAATCGCTCCGTCGCGTCCGACTCTCAGCGACCCCATGGACTGCAGCCTACCAGGCTCCTCCATCCATGGGATTTTCCAGGCAAGAGTACTGGAGTGGGGTGCCATTGCCTTCTCCAGGTACTGGCTTATAATTAGTCACATTTCTCTCCACATCCTAGTTTCCATCCCTTCCTGACCCTCCTTTTAATTCTGAAAATGTTTGTCAAGGGGAAGAAGTCATTTTCCATAGTCAAGCTTTTGAAGACGGTTCTTAGGCTGGCGACGATTGTGAAGCATTGTGAAATGTTGTGGCTAGTGCCATGATTAATTAATTACCTTATCCTAAGACCTCATGGGATATAGTGAAGGACAGGGAAGCCTGGCTTGTTGTAGCTCATGGGGTCACAAAGAGTCTGACATGACTTAGCAACTGAACAACTTCTTCCACTGGAGCACTTAAAACTCCGCCTTCTAACCGCATGGATACTTCATCTGGTTTCCCCTTTAGACTTAGCACATCTTGAGAGAAATTCTGTGTCTATAGAAAATAGAATAGTCCAAGAACATGATAGGCATAGAAGAAATAATTCAAACGAATGGACAACTGAGATGAGGTCAGTGCCTGTGCCTTTTGTATTATTGTTACTTCTGATAAAGTAACAATCATGGTGTGGTATTAGATGAGAATATGGACTGCTCTTCATTAGTTAGGATGTATGAAGTTGGCACAGAGGAATCTGGTACATACAGTAAGGTCTTCATTGAGACAGAGGAAAAAGATGAAAACAACATGCTCTGAACTGTAACAATTAGAAGAGGGAAGAGGCTAAGGAATTAACAGGAGACCTTCGGGGATTCTTCAGAGAGTCTTCCCTATTTATTTATAGAAATTTCAGGGACATTTCCTTATGGAAGGTTTGATTTTCATGAATACAATTCAAGGCAAAATTAGCTTTATTTTAAACACTGAAACTATATTTTAAAGACTGGAACCATATCATTTATAGTGAGGTATAATGTCATCCTTGCTGAGTCCAGCTATAATTCATGATGCTTTTGGATCTTTGACAGACCCGTGAAGATGCTTCCTCCCCACTGGCTATTACATGTAATCTCAGTCTCATAACACAAAGAGCTAAAATCTTTTCACATTTCATAGTATGTTATCACTTGGATTCTGATGCAATATACGGTATAAACTACTGAGAGGAATCGGGTGTAATTTAACTTTGCAAATTAAGATTCAGATACAACTAGGTATCCTTATAAAAACGTGTAGGAGGGAATGGTATCAGATCCTATTTTCAGTTTATCATAACGGTTCTAAAAGTTCATCTCTTTGAGTGGATCAACAGCAAATGCTAAGAGAGAGAAAGGGGAAAGTTGGCATGTTTGACAGAGTTGGAATTATTATCCTGTGATCCTATAAAAGAGGGCTGGAAGCTGACCAAGAGTTGAGAGACAGAGCAAGGAGACCTGCCTGCAAAGCTGACAGGTTCCTTTGCCTGCATGATACAATTTAAATCCTTTCATTTTATGATTATGATTATTTTTTATTTTTAGCAGGCTTTGTTCAGTGCCCTAAAACCTTATGATAGCTCCTTATTCTTATTCAACAAAAGGCACATTTCCTCACTTGATTCTATTCTTGCCTGCCTCTTGGAGAAATTAACGGAGCAAACAGCACTTTTTTATCAAACAATATGCCAATTTTCAAAAGCACATGCCATCCACCAAACCTTACTGAATAACAAAGACTCCTGTCAGACAGTTTGCACCGTCATTCTTTTGCATCCACACTGCACACAATGGTCTGATTGAGGGCAGGACAACTGGACATCATGATCACCTGAGAGTGCTATTCAAGGTATGCAAATTCTCTCCCAGTATTCTGAGTAAAGCCCATTGGGAGGGTAGTACTGTGACAAGGCATATTTGAAAGAGGATGGTCAACCATGGATATTACCATGCACATATGGCCACACAAGGCTTGACTATATAATGCTTTTTCCTGAAAAATAAGTTGGCAGCCATATAGAATTTGTTGTTAATATTTGATGCAGGAAAGGGCTGCTATTCAATCTGGAATGAGTGAGGAGTGAGTCCGGGCACAGTTTTTGTTTTTTTTCATGGCTATTGTCCTGTCTGTAGCCAAGGCGGAACTGACATTCAGGAGATGTAGCAGTAGAGACTCCCCAGTAGCAGCCGGGGGAAGCTTGGTCCATTCTTCACTGACTGCACAGCAAACACTATTAAAGGCAGGGGAAGCCATTTGTTCATGAATATACATTTGATACGTATAAATGCTTTGTGCCATGAATATTTATCTCTTTCATGGATTGCAGCTGCTGTGTATTGAAAACTATTAACAGGTTGGAAACCATCCTTTAGAAACCTATGCCTGCCATTTGTGTGCAAAATCATGTCTGGAAATTTATCTTTTTCCCACTCTCTCTTTTGTGGGAAAGATAGAATACCACTGGGGCTTAAAGTGAAGTTGGTCCCTTAGTAGACAGAGAATTTGATAAAAATGGAAGACTGCTTTCGTGAGTGAAAGTGCGTCAGTTGTGTCTGACTCTTTGCAACTCCATGGACTATACAGTACACCGAATTCTCCAGGCCAGAATACTGGAGTGGGTAGTCTTTCCCTTCTCCAGGGGATCTTCCCAACCCAGGGATCGAACCCAGGTCTTCCGCATTGCAGGCGGATTCTTTACCAGCTGATATATATATATATATATATATATATATATATCCAACTTAAATTATTTTTGTAATTATATAACCAAGGGAAATTTTATTTATCAACTGGCATTTGGGTTTTGATGAATATTCCATTGGTAACAGAAGTGAAATCATCAGATGTTAAATAGTGTACAACTGTAAGGGTGAGGAGTGTCACTTAATTTTATTACTAAGATGGGATTCTTAGGCCTATGAAACTTGGGGAATTTAGTATGGGATGTATAGTTTTTCAGACTCTGATATTTTATATTCCCTCATGAGCTCTATGATCAAGTCACTCTTCTTTTAAAAAAATTTTTTTTTAAATTGGAGGATAATTGCTTTACAATGTTGTGTTGATTTTTGCCCTACAACAAGGAGAATCAGAACTAGCCACACCTAACTCTTCTGCACTTTTCAGACAACAAACCAAGCTCTCTCATGCCTTAGGGCATTTATTAATTCCATTCCCATTGTCGGAAACATTTTTCTTTCCTCTCATTCTGATCCTTACTGGATCTCCTCTTAGCCCCTTTCTCTTCAAGAAACAGCTGGAGCACCTGTATTTTGTAATACAAATCTTCTATGACCTGAAGTTGTTATTCGTTGCTAAGTCTTGTCTGACTCGTGGTAAACTCATGGATTGTAGCACACTAGGCTTCCCCGTCTTCTGCCTCCTGGAGTTTACGCAAATTCATGTCCATTCAGTCACTAGTGCTTTCTAACCATCTCATCCTCTGATGCCCCCTTCTCCTTTTGCCTTCAATTTTTACTAGCATCAGGGTCTTTTACAATGAGCTGGTTCTTTGCATCAAGTGACCAAAGTATTGGAGCTTCTGATTCAGCATCAGTCCTTCCAATGAATATTTAGGGTTGATTTCCTTTAGGATAGACTAGTTTGATCTCCTAGAAGTCCAAGTGATTCTCAAGAGTCTTCTCTAGCACCACAGTTTGAAAGCATCAGTTCTTTGGTGCTCAACCTTCTTTACAGTCCAACTCTCGCATCTGTACATGACTACTGGAAAAATCATAGGTTTGACTACACAGACCTTTTTTGGCAAAGTGATGTCTCTGCTTTTTAATATGTTGTCTAGGTTTATCATAGCCTTCCTTCCAAGGAGTAAGCGTCTTTTAATTTCATGGCTGCAGTCACCATCTGCAGTGATTTTGGAGCCCAAGAAAATAAAATATATCACTGCTTCTATTTTTTCCCCTTCTATTTGCCATAAAGTGATGGGGCCAGATGCCATAATCTTAGGTTTATGAATGTTGAGTTTCAACACAGTTTTTTCATTCTCTTCTTTCACTCTCATCGAGAGGCTCTTTAGTTCCTCACTTTCTGCCATTAGAGTAGTATATCTGCATATTTGAGATTTTTGACATTTCTCCTGGCAATCTTGATTCCAGCTTGTGATTCATCCAGCCTGCCGTTTTGCATGATGTACTCTGTACATAGGATCACCAGGTGGATCAGTGGCAGAGAATCTGCCTGCCAATGCAGGATATGCAGGAAACCGGGGTTCAGGTTTTTGGTCAGGAAGACCCCCTGGAGGAGGAAAAGGCAACTGACTCCAGTAGTCTTGCCAGGAAACTCCTGTGGACAGAAGAGCCTGGTGGGCTGTAGTCCATAGGGGTCACAAAGAGTCAGGCGTGAGTGAACATGCAAGCATGTACTCTGCGTATGAGTTTAATAAGCAGGTGACAATATACAGCTTTGTCACACTACGTTCCCAATTCTGAACCAGTTGTTCCATGTTCAGTTCTAACTGCTCTTTCTTGACCTGGATAAAGGTTTCTCAGGAGACAGGTAAGGTGGTCTGGTATTCCCATCTCTTAAAGAATTTTCCACAGTTTGTTGTAATTCACCTAGTCAAAGGCTTTAGCATAGTCAACGAAGCAGAAGTAGATGTTTTTCTGGAATTCCATTGCTTTCTGCATGATCCAATGATGTTGGAAATTTGATATCTGATTGCTCTGCCCCTTTGAAATCCATCTTGTATATCTAGAAGTTCTTAGTTTATGTACTGCTGAAGCCTAGCTTGAGAGATTTTCAGCATAACCTTGCTAGCATGTGAAATGAGTACAATTGTACAATAGTTGGAACATTCTTTGGCATTGTTCTTCTTTGTGATTGGAATGAAAACTGACATTTTCCAGTCCTGTGACCACTGCTGAGTTTTCCAAATTTGCTGGCATATTGAGTGCAACACTTTAACAACATCATCTTTTAGGATTTGAAATAGTTCTAAAATTCTGTCACCTCCAATAACTTTGTTCATAGTAATGTTTCACAAGGCCTACTTGACTTCACAGTCCAGGATGTCTGGCTCTAGGTGTGTGACCCCACCATCATGGTTATCTGGGTCATTAAAACCCTTTTTGTATTGTTTTATGTATGCTCATCACCTCTTTTTAATCTCTGCTGCTTCTGTTAGGTCCATACCATCTCCGTTCTATATCACGCCTGTTCTTTCCTTTGATATCTACAGTTTTCTTGAAGCGATCTCTAGTCTTTCCCATGCTATTATTTTCCTCTGTTTCTTTACATAGTTCATTTAAGAAGGCCTTCTTATCTCTCCTTTCTATTCTCTGGAACTCTGCATTCAGTTGGGTATATCTTTCCCTTTCTACCTTGCCTTTCACTTTTCTTCTTTCCTCAGCTATTTGTGAAGCCTCCTCAGACAACTACTTTGCCTTTTTGCATTTCTTTTTCTTTGGGATGATTTTGGTTACACCTTTCTGTGCAATGTTATGAACCTCCATCCATAGTTCTTTATACATTCTGTCTATCATATCTAATCTCTTAAATCTACTGGTCATCTCCACTGTATAATCTTTAAGGATGTGATTTACATCATACCTGANACACTGTCTCATTAAGTCATGTAAATGTACTAGAAATTGCAGTATTTCAACATGCATTTCTCAGATTATTTCTCATATTTGGAAGTGACCCCATAATCCTGAAATTAGGCTAGAAGTCCCCATTTTCAACTTGCAAAGTCAGTCACTTATTTCACACTATACTTTGATCTTCACTAGGTTAGGTTAGGTTTGGCTAAAATAAAAGGAGAATCAAAACTGCAGTGGCTTAAATGTGATAGAGGTTTCTTTTCCATTTGCAAAATCCAGAGGTAGGCAGTTCGGCTCATTCTAGCTGAAGAGGAAGCCCTTGTTCGCATGGTCCATTATGGTAGCTAGAGCACCAATCATTCCTTCTACATTCCGGGCAGCAAGAGATGAAAAAAAAAAGGAGAAATGGTTAAATAGCGACTGTCTCTTCAGGAAGTTTCCTGGAAGCAGCCACATGATACTTCTCATATCCCAGTGGCCTGATTTTAATCACATGGCCACACCTACATGCTAAGGAGGTTTGGAAATGTAGTTTTTCTTCTAGGTGGTCATGTGCCTAGCTTAAAATCAGGATTTGATCACTGTTAAAAGGAGAGGCAGTATACTGGAGAATAGTCTTTGCCATAGTTGGTCTTGTGCATCTCAAAATTTCAGTTTAGAAAATGACTCCAACATAGTACCTTATACAGAGCATCAGAGAATGGCAAATAGGATAGCATAGGATTGTGGAGCTCATTAAAATATTCAAAGTGTTTTTCAACTACATCATGATCTCAGTTGATTTCTACAAGAAAAGCCTTCCCTAACCAAGCCAATATTTCAACTGTGATCACAGTGGAATGAAGGTTTTTAAAAGTCATAAACACATTATATGCAACTGGCTCCCCAATTACAAATGAGACTTTGCTGGTCAGTCAGATAGCTGATGAATACGTTTGAACATAGAACTCCAAAAAAAAAAAAAAAAAACCAAAAGATCTTAAGCCTGCATGCATGCATGCTAAGTTGCTTCAGTCATGTCTGACTTTTTGCTATCCCAGGGACTGTAGCCAACCAGACTCCTCTGTCCATGGGGATTCTCCAGGCGAGAATACTGAAGTGGGTTGCCATGCCCTCCTCCAGGAGATCTTCCTGACCCAGGGATTGAACCCATGTCTCCTGCAGCTCCTGCATTGCAGGCAGATTCTTTACTGCTGAGCTACCAGGGAAGCCCCTTCTTAAGGGGCTTTTATTAAATTGGCCACCCCCTAAATCAATCAGTATGAGTAAGACTTGCAGTGTTAAATATCAAACTTGCTATTGCTCATACATTTCCACAATTTTTGGGAACATCCAAACTGAGTTGGGAATAGCAGACCACCTGACCTGCCTCTTGAGAAACCTATGTGCAGGTCAGGAAACAACAGTTAGAACTGGACATGGAACAATAGACTGGTTCCAAATAGGAAAAGGAGTATGTCAAGGCTGTATATTGTTACCCTGCTTACTTAACTTCTATACAGAGTACATCATGAGAAATGCTGAGCTGGAAGAAGCACAAGCTGGAATCAAGATTGCCGGGAGAAATATCAATAACGTCAGATATGCAGATGACACCACCCTTATGGTAGAAAGGGAAGAGGAACTAAAAAGCCTCTTGATGAAAGTGAGAGAGGAGAGTGAAAAAGTTGGCTTAAAGCTCATCATTCGGAAAACTAAGATCATGGCATCTGGTCCCATCACTTCACGGGAAATAGATGGGGAAACAGTGGAAACAATGTCAGACTTAATTCTTGGGGGCTCCAAAATCACTGCAGATGGTGACTTCAGCCAGGAAATTAAAAGACGCTTACTCCTTGGAAGGAAAGTTATGATCAACTTAGATAACATATTGAAAAGCAGAGACATTACTTTGCCAACAAAGGTCCATCTAGTCAAGGCTATGGTTTTTCCAGTGGTCATGTATGGATGTGAGAGTTGAACTGTGAAGAAAGCTGAGCGCTGAAGAATTGATGCTTTTGAACTGTGGTGTTGGAGAAGACTCTTGAGAGTCCCTTGGACTGCAAGGAGAGCCAACCAGTCCATTCTAAAGGAGGTCAGTCCTGGGTGTTCATTGGAAGGACTGATGCTGAAGCTGAAACTCCAGTACTTTGGCCACCTCATGCAAAGAGTTGATTCATTGGAAAAGACCCTGATGCGGAGAGGGATTTGGGGCAGGAAGAGTAGAGGATGACAGAGGATGAGATGGTTGGATGGCATCGCCAACTCGATGGACATGAGTTTGAATGAACTTCGGGAGCTGGTGATGGACAGGGGGGCCTGGTGTGCTGCAGTTCATGGGGTCGTAAAGAGTCGGACACAACTGAGCAACTGAAGTGAACTGCACTGAACTGAAATGAATGGCCTAGCAGTTTTCCCTGCTTTCTTCACATTAAGCCTGAATTTTGAAATAAGGAGCTCATGATATGAGCCACAGTCAGCTCCAGGTCTTGTTTTTACTGACTGTATAGAGCTTATCCATATTTGGCTGCAAAGAACATAATCTATTTGATTTTGGTATTGACCATCTGTAGAGTTGTCTTTTGTGTCATTGGAAGAGGATATTTGCTAAGACCAATGTATTTTCTTGGCAAAATTCTGTTAGCCTTTTCCCTGCTTCATTTTGTACCCTAAGGCCAAACTTGCCTGTTACTCCAGATATCTTTTGACTTCATACTTTGCATTCCAATTCCTTATGATTTTTCGAAAAGGGTACCATTTTGGTGTTAGTTCCAGAAGGTCTTGTAGGTCTTCATGGAACCATTCAACTTTAGCTTCTTCAGTATCCGTGGTTGAGGCATACACTTGGATTACTGTGATGTTGAATGGTTTACCTTGGAAATGAACTGAATTCATTCTGTTGTGTATGAAATTGTAAACAAGATTGCATTTTGGATTCTTTTGTTGATTATGAGGGCTATTCCATTTCTTCTAAGGAATTCTTGCCTACAGTAGTAGATATAATGGTCATCTAAATTAAATTCACTTATTCCTGTCATTGTAGTTCGCTAAGATTTCAATGTTCACTCTTGCTATCTTCTGCTTGACCATGTCCAATTCACCTTGATTCATGGATTTAACATTCCAGGTTCTTATGAAATAATGATCTTTACAGCATTGGGCTTTACTTGCACCACCAAACACATCCACAACAGTGCATCATTTTCTGCTTTGGCCTATCCCCTTCATTCTTTCTGGAGCTATTAGTAATTGCCCTTTGTTCTTCCCCCCTATCATATGGGACACCTTCTGACCTTTTGGCTCATCTTCCAGTGTCCTGAATTTTTGCCTTTTCATACTGTCCATGGGTTTCTCTATGTAAGAATACTAGAGTGGGTTGTCATTTTCTCCTTCAGGGGACCATATGTTGTTGGAATTGTTCACTATGAGTTGTCCATCTTGGGTGGCCCTGCACAGCATGGCTTATGGTTTTATTGAGTTATGCAAGCCTCTTTGCCATAACAAGGCTACGGTCCATGAAGGGGCTTCTATGACCTACACTTCATCTTTAAGCTTCATTCTTATTCCTTGAACAGCCCTTAAATAGACCCTACCTTAAACAAAACAATATGCTACTTAAATGAATAGATAAATGTATCACACATTAAAATGAATAGATAAACGTATCATGCATTAGTGATTGAGCTTTTTTAGTTATCTGGTACACAATCCAGGAATCACTAGGTTGTATCTCAGGAATGTAATATGTTCAATTTTGTTTAAAATAGATTCAGTGTTAACATATTACTTGGGAAAACTCTTTTATTAACCAGTGGTTCGGATCTCTACATGTTCTGGTCTTACTCACTTTCCATTATTCAGGCTAAAAATAAAGCTTTTTCAGAGAATCCGTTTGTACTAGGTTAACCAATTCCATGCTACTTTTGGGCTCATGAATTAAATTATATTTGGGGTTACATTTTTTCCTAACTATTTGTATTTGGCCTTAAAATTTCTTCATTCAGTTTCTCAGTCAAGATTATTACTCTTGTCTGGATTTTATCTAAGACTGCTGTCCTCTTTCTAACCCTAGAACTTACATTTGAATTGGGAATTCAAGTGTTGTTTGAGGAAAATTCTTAATTCCAGTCAATAATTTTAATCAGTAAAATAGAAGATTATTATGTGCTTCTAATTATATATTTTAATATAAAGAGTTCCTAATAAGATTTTTTGGACACTTTTTTCTCTCTCTCTCTCACTATACATATATACACTCTCTCACTATATATATATATACACACTATATATATAGTCTAGACTATAGATCTTTGCGTGTCATTTACATTTGCATGTTATTTACTTCTCTGTATATCTATCATCAACATCATCATCACCACCAAAATCGTTTGTTCTAGTTCTTTCAGGTTGCTATAAGTGGCTTATAAACAGCATTTATCTTCTACAATTCTAGAGGCTGGGAAGTTCAAGATCACAATACCAGCAGATTTGATGTCTGGTAATAATCCATTCTTGGTTTATAGACAGTGACTTCGTGCTATGTTCTTACATGGCAAGCTAGGCAAGTGATCTCTCTGGGGCCTCTTTTATAAGGACACTAATCGCATGCAGGAAGGCAGAACACTCCTGCCCTAGTTATTTCCCAAAGGTCTCACTTCCTAATATCGTCACCGTAGGCACTGAATTTTTAACTTCAACTTTGGTGGGGGGGGACACAAATATTCAATCTATAGCATTGTCCTCTCTCTCTATTCACTTTGTGTGTATCAACAGATCTCTTTATGTATTTAAATAACTTATGACCACCACTATCAAAAGAGAAATGAGGGAAGTCAGGAAGCTCTTTACTTGGGGACCAATTATTATTCCTTTTATTTCTCTAGCCTTTCCTCTTTCATGTCTAGTTTTTAGCTATTTCATTGTTCATTAAAATGTCCTCCAGGGGAAAGAAGATGAGCTCTTAGCATCAAGTACGACGGGCTGTGCTCTAGGGATACTCATTAAATGTCTGTTGACAATGCCGGTGACGATGATAAAATCCAAATCAGTTAATTGGCTCTGTACCTGTTAGTAATCTCAATGAAACTTAGCACTAGACATAGGTTAAAACAGCTGGAGGATTTTCTGTGAATAGGGATGCTCTTCTTATGGATAGGGATAGCCATGTAGAGGGCTTTTGTCTCTCAATTTCTCCCAACTTGGAATGGAATAACAGAGCAAGGCTAGGTCTGATAAGGCAGAGCAGACAAGTATGTCTGTAGTACTGCATGATTGTAAAAAGGCACTGTCTGCTCACACTCTTCCTTCACCCACAAAGGTAAAACCTACAGCTTATCCTTGAGCTAAGACATCCCTTCTATTTCCCCCTATTTGGGTATGTACAGGACACTGTAGAAATAGCAGGCTTTCAACCTAGAGAGAAGGAAATCTTTCAGCTAATTCTTGAAGGATGTGTAGAAATAAGTGAAATGGACCAGAATGTCTGGGGGAAAGCTCTCTGTCTCTTGTCTCAGCTGAGATAGGACAAGTTCAAAGTCCTGAAAGAGTGAAAGCATGAAATTATAAAATATCTACGGAGAAGAACCCAAAGTAAGAGACAAGCTTCACCCACTAGGCGATTTCCTCTGGGGCCACTCTGTGTAGCCTGAGATGTGCTCTTCATTTTCATATTTCAGAGCTTTACCCTTTGTTTCTCAAAGATTTTGAATTGTTTTCTGTGTTTAATTGCTGTAACAATTTTAGATGTTTATTGATGCTAATGGTGAATACAAGTATAAGTAGAACTTTATTCCCTAGAGTACACACATTTCCCTTGTACAATATTTTTCATTATGTTTTTGAACCCCAGTATAGTCTGGGGTTATAGGAAAACCTACCAACTTATTTGCTAAGTAATGATACTATAAGTATGCCCATTTTATTTAAAAGTTAAGTTTTAGAGATTCAAACCAGTTTTCTAAATCTGAGATCAGTTTCACACACACAAAAATATATATGGTTGTGCTGTGAGATTTTGAGAGAAAATTTATTTAAAAGAATGTTATTTTATATTACCCACAGAGTACATGTTAAAATATGTCGTATTTATTTCAAATGTCTTTCCTGCATGAAATAAGCCTATTCTTGGTAAACACATGTCTCCTGCCCCACCTACTTCAGGTTCTTGTCACTTTTCATCTCTCTCTCTCTTTTTTTTTCCTTAAAATTTTGTGAAGCCTATGGCTTTTAATTTCTATAAGACCTCCAAAATGCTACTGTATCCCAAATTTTTGATTTTATTTTCTTTGCCTAAAAAAAGAGCCCAAATACACACAATGAGCCTACTTATTGGAAAAGACTTGAGGCTAGGAAAGATTGAAGGCAAAAAGATAAGGATGTGGCAGAAAATGAGATGGTTAGGTAGCATCACTGACTCCACGGACATGAGTCTGAGCAAACTCTGGGCAATAGTGAAAGACAGAGGAGCCTGGTGTACTGTGGACAATGGGATTGCAAAGAGTCTGACATGACTTAGCGACTGTATAGAAACAAACAACACACACACACACACACACACACCCCATAAACAAATTCCAGAGGTTTCCACTAAAAGAAATACAGAAAAGAGGAAAAAGTGGGGTGTATGTCGGAATTTAGACAATAAATAACATTCTTCTCTTTCCTGCCTGAGTTTGAAACTATCTAGCAAACAGGACTAAGGATAATAATAAAAATATCAACTTTACCTGATACAAAAATCTGGATCGGAGAATGACTTACATATGTGACAAAGAGACATTAATTATACAACAGGCAGAGGTAGAAAACTCATAGTGTTCTTGACATGAAAATACTGACAGAAATGGTGTGTGTGTGTGTGTGTGTGTGTGTGTGTCACTCAGTTGTGTCCAACTCTGTGCCATCTACCAGGCTCTGCTGTCCATGGAATTCTCCAGGCAAGAATACTGAGTGGGTTGCCATTTCCTTCTTCAGAGGATCTTCCAGACCCAGGAATCGAACCTGGTTCACTCGTGTCTCCTGCATTGGCAAACAGGTTCTTTACTAGCTGAGTCACCAGGGAAGCCAAGAGTGGTATGTGCCCTTGTAACTTTTATAGCAACAGGAAGCACAGATAGCACCTTCCTGGAGGGAAAACTCGCTTCTGAAGAGTTACAAGAGGGAGCTACGTGGAAGATTCCTGTTCCTTCTTTCAATTTATCCATCACATAAAGAAGAGTAAGAGAGGGCATGGGGCTGTTTCTTCAGCAGTGGTCCCTCCATAGGGAAATTTTAAGACAGGAAACAGGAAGAGCCCCTCCTTTTGACACGTAAGGGCTCCTATTAGCCTCACTGTCTGAATTCAATTAGGCCATTTCGATTTTCTCTAAGCCTTTGGCAAGCTTCATGGCCACTCTGAACTATTCTTGGTTTGCTTATACCTTTCAAAATTATCCTTAGGAGAGTTCTGAGAGCCTGGCTCTTGGGAAAGAGTACATTTTGTTCCAAATCTGTTCTTAGCTAAGCCAGAATGGAGCCAGATCTGGGTGCTTTCAAAACAGAACCTCTATATTAGTCACAAAAATTAGAGGCAATAAAACCTATCAGATCATCTGCTCCCTCCTCATATCAAGCCCAGGGAAGGCGGGCTGCTGATCATCTTGAATTTACACTGTTTATTGGAAGAGCAACTAAATCAAGCCTCCTCAGAAATAGATGCTGAGGGGCTCACTATGTGTCAGCATACATATTCAGAAATGTATCCAGAGCACATGGAGAATAATATACTCCAACAAAAGGAAAGTGCACTGACTCATTTTCACCACTACGTCAATTTAATCTCTTAGTCAACTTCCTACCTAGCACTCAAATCATACCCACTTTTTTAATGCTCACTTTTATTTTGTTGAAATTATTCTCATCAGAATCATTATCTTCCAGGTAAGATTTTCAATGAAAACCAGTTCTTGCTAATCAAGTTTTTTATTCATATCAACAACTGGAAATTTTGTTTTATGGACGTCCTACCAAGTCCACTTATTCTCAGTCAAATTCTGCAGAGAGAAATTTTATAAAAACGTTTTGCTTTTGTCAATTTTTAGTCAACAACCAATTTTACCATATGTAGTTTTTGTTTTGCTTTGTATGCTTATTTTTATCATTAATATTCATTATGAATTGGATAGAGCAAAACAGTTTGTATTTATTTCTTAGCCAGTTTGTGAGAAAATATTAACAATTCACCAGTTATTGCAGGATTACTGTATGATACAGGATTGGACTACTGTATTGCTAACCCAACTCTACTATCTGTTTCTCCATCACTCCGAGTATTATATTTTAAAGCACTTCTTCTGCTGTAGCCAAGAGCATATGAAAGGGCCAAAGGTCTTGTTTTGTTCCATATTTATCAGTATTTGAGAGAAATGAAAGCTAGGAGTGTTAAAAAGAAAACAAAAATTCTTTGTTCTCTTTTTTCTTTGTTTGTTGTACCTTTGTTCTGTTTTTCTTCTCTTTTCAGCCTTATCAAAGTTTCTCTGATTTATCCTTTTATGCCTCTGTCACTATTCTATCCTCTTTGTCTCCTGTTTGGTACTCTCCCTGCTGTTGGCTTTATTCATTCTTTCTTGCATCTTCTAAATCTCACTCAGTATCTTGAACATTCTCCTCTGAAGCATTTAGCTGGACATCTATCATCCTACCTCCATCTCTCACCAAGAGCTGCTTTTCTGAGCACTGAATGTTATGTTGATAAAGGCACAGGGAAGAACTTTTAACTTTTTGCCCTTGCCACTTAGCATCCCACTTGGATCCAGTCACCATGCCAAAAGAGGCTGTGAAACTGTTTTTTGGTATGGCTCTAAAAGCACCACTGAAAATGATCTTCCCATCTGGGCTTGGTTTTATGGGGCAGAGGGATGGAAGTTCTGATCTCAGGATGACTTTGCCAGATCAAGGAACTTGGAATCACCATAGATTTATTGGACAATAAATCTGCATGCTTGGACCTGCATCAGTGGATTTCATCCTTCATGCATTGAGATATAGTTTCTGCCTTTTCTCAACTGTTTAAAATGTTGTGCTATTGGGTTGAGATTTTGCAAGCATTTGTTATTGTCTCTGTTGTTATTTACTACTAACTGGGTTTGCGTGCTTGCTTGTCTTATAGTTCAGTGTATAACTATCACCACAGTCTATTTTCAGAACATTTACAAACTCCCTAAAAGAAACTCCAAACCATATTCATTAGCCATCTTTCCTCATTCCCTAAATGAAGAACTACAATATTCAGTTTTCTGCCTCCATGGATTTACTTATTTAGGGCATTTCAAATAAATGGAATTACACAATGTGTGGTCTTCTGTAAGTGATTTCTTTCATTCAGCATGATATGTTCAGTGCTCATTCATTTTAAAGCATGTATCTGTCCTTCATTTTTTATTGCTAAGAAACATTGAATTGCATGAATATGCCATCAAAATGTGGCATATTTTGATTATCCATTCATCAGTTTATGGTTATTTAGCTTGTTTCCACTTTTTAGTCATTATAAATAATCATATTCATAGTAATGAACATTCATGAGTATGCTTTTGTGTGGACATATGTTTTAATTTCTCTTGGGTATCTAGCATTGGTATAGATAGGTCTTATGATAATTCCACAGTCATCATTTTGAGGAACTTTCAAACTATTTTCTAAAATGCCTGCCCTGTTTTACACAAATTCATTGTTTTGATTGTGGGCATCTTGTTTTCCCAACACCATTTGCTGAAAAGACTGTCCTTTGTTCATTGAATTGTCACGGTGCTCTTGTTGCAAATAAATTGGGCATAAATGTAAAGATTTTTTTTTCTGGACTGTCAATTTAATATGTCCAGTCTCATGCCAGCACCACATTGTCTCAATTACTGTAAATAAATTTTGAAAATGAGAAATATGAGTCCTTTAATTTTGCTCTTTTTCAAGATTCTTTTGGTTATTCTGAGTCCCTTGACTTTTTGTATGAATTTTAGAATCATTTTGTCAGTTATTGCAAGAAAATCAGCTATACTTTGAAAAGGAGTACACTGAATTGGTAGATTAATTTACTGAGTAGCAATACATCTTAAAAATGTTAAGTCTTCTTATCCATGAAGGTAGGATGTTGTTCCATTTATTTAGATCTTTAATTTCTTTCAGTAATGTTTTATACTTTTCAGTGTACAAGCATTATACTTTAAAATGTTAGTTCTATTTATTTGATATATTTTGCTGTTCTTGCCTGGAGAATCCCAGGGATGGGGGAGCCTGGTGGGCTGCTGCCTATGGGGTCGCACAGAATCAGACACGACTGAAGCGACTTAGCAGCAGCAGCAGCAGCAGCAGCTATCATTGTAAGTGGAATTGTTTTCTTATTTTAGTTTTTGGATTATTTGCGGCTTGCTATTTTTGTACTTTGAGCTTATATCAAGGTGCAAAGTTGAATTTGATTATTAATACTAATAATTAATTTCTTTGGATTTTCTATATACAAGATCAAGTCACTTGCAAAAATAGTTTCAATTCTTCCTCAAGGTAGGCTGGACGTGAGTGACTGGTACTGTGTTTTTTCTTACATATTTTCTGCTCATGCACCCAGATTTGCGTGTGCATATGGCCTTTTGGATCCTCAGAAATATGTTAAACTCCTCTGTGGGCATTTACTTCTTTAGCATTTCCTTTAAAATTGCAAGTGAGGTCCATGTTTTCCATTGCTGAAATCATAAGCATAAACAGTTGCTTCTAGAAGTTTGTTATTGTGTTAGAAGTGCCCTGGAGATAGGCCTAGGTAAGCTGAGCTCTCAGTCAAATCAAAGAGCCAACATACTCTGGGAACAGAGATTTTCTAGGGCACTGCAATTTTGAACAGGCTATTGACCTTTCTCTTGGATAATGCTTTTACTGGAATTCCACAAGAGGTCAGATTTCTCCACTGTCAGCAATGTCGTCACCTTTTGTCTAGGATGTCACTGAGCTGGGGAGTGAAAGGGTAAGTATAATCTAAGTTAGAATGGCAGATAACCCATTATCTCACTGAGGTTCAGTAAGTTTTTTTCTATATAGATGGTTTTTAGTTTGTTGCTGTCACTAAGTCATGTCTGACTCCTGAAACCCTCATGGACTGTAGCCCACCAGGTTCCTCTGTCCACGGAATTTCCCAGGCAAGAATACTGGAGTGGGTTGCCATTTCTTATTCCAGGGAATCTTCCCAACTCCAGGGATCAAATCTATGTCTCCTGCATTGACAGGTGGATTCTCTACCACTGAGCCATCTAGGAACCTATATGTAGACTATGTCAGGTGAAATGATGGGCTGGATGAATCACAGGCTGGAATTAATATTTCCATAATAAATATTAACAGCCCCAGATATGCAGATGATACCACTCTAATGGAAGAAAGTGAAAAGGAACTAAGCCGTCTCTTGATGAATGTGAAAGAGAAGAGTGAAGAAGCTGGTTTGAAATTCAGTGTTCAAAAACTAAGATCGTGGTATCTTGTCCCATCACTTCATGGCAAGTAGAAGGGGGAAAAGTGAAGCAACGACAGATTTTATTTTTAGGGGGGCTCCAAGATCACCGCAGTTGGTGACTGCAGCCATGACATTAAAATAAGCTTGCTCCTTAGAAGAAAATCTATGACAAACCTAGGCAGTGTATTATAAAGCAGAGACATCACTTTGCCAACAAATATCTGTGTAGTCAAAGCTATGGTTTTTCCAGTAGTCATGTACGGATGTAAGAGTTGGATCATAAAGAAGGCTGGACTGGAATCATATGGAAACTTATTCAGAAACATGACTGGTGCCCAGGCTATAATGACTCAAAAGTTGGGCATGCCTTGCATGGGTGAGTAGAGCCTATATGTGTAAGTTCTTGGGTTTCTTATAGAATGAGACTAGTTCCAAGAGGAAGCGTCCAAGTCACTGTAGATAGTTCCATCATACTGTATTGATCAAAGGAATCAAAGGCTTAACCAGATTACAAAAGAGGGTTCACATACTCAGCCTCTTTATGGACTGTAGGAAGGTACTATTGCAAAAAAGCGTGTGGATGGCAGATACTGTGTGGATATCTATTGAAAGCACAATTGTCCACATTCATTGCAATGTAGTTACCTTTTTAACTGTCTATCATCTTATCTGAAACTCAAGTTCAAGGAAGTTGACTTAGGTCTCTCTATATCCCCAATGCCAAGCACTCAGTAAATGTTTGAACTGAAGGCTTAAAGGCTGGAGATATGTAAAGAAGAAATGTGAGAAGAAAAAGGAACTTGAAATTGACTAATTGTATCAGCTTTATAATGAGTGAGGATTTCTTCTTGATGTAAAACAGCTTGGTGTGCGGATCTATGTTTCTTTAACCTACTTTTCCTTTCTGCATTCAGTTTCTTTTTCATTCAGCCAAGATGGGAATATTCATCATTTCCAAGGCTCTGTGCCATTACCCTCAATTACCATTTTGTTTTTAGCTTTATACTGGCAAAACTGTGCCCCTGGCCAACCTAACCATTCATCTCTCTGTATTCTACAATGAATTATTGATCACTGCCAGATAAAATTCACCCAGGCTTCTAGGATGCTGCTGTGAGCTCACAGTTGACGCTTGTATTAGTTTGGACAGGTTTATAGATTGATCGGGCTTCCCTCCTGGCTATAGTTCTCTCATTTCTCTTCCTAAGGCCCAGGCTGAAGAGGCATCAACTTCCTGAGGCATGTTCTTCTCCTGATGGGGGTCAGAAACACCAGAGACACCATGAGTAGAAATAAACACCGGATTTACTACTTAGAATCAAAACTGGCACACTGTCCTTTCAGATGCACCCTACCATCCAAAGAAAGACTAAGCCAAACAATATGAAGCAAGTATATTCCTTATGTAGATAGAGGCAAACAACGGTACACTATATTTCAAATTTTTACTGGATACTCTCAGCTATCCCTTGTCCTTTCTATATATCTCCAATTAGTGATTTTTATAATTTTCCTCGAAAGTCATTTACTATTTCATTCAGGATCTGAATCTCTCCATTAACCTACCTTATTCTGAGTAAAAGAGTCACTCTCCAACTTCAAAGATAAATCAGAGATTTTTCAGCAGGAACTTTCTTAACTTTCAGTGGATCCCTTATAATAGTCACTTCTCTGTATGTTCCCCTCCAAGCTTAGTGGAAATCATATCCATGGTTCAGTTTAATGCTAATCCTTTCACCTCTTTTCTGGAGCCCAACCCTTCTGATCTTCTTTGGTCTGACACTGTTAATTATATCCTCTTATAATTTTAAATTGCTCTTCTCGTCTTATTAATAGAGTAGTTATGAGACAGTATAAACTATGAAAGCTATCAAAAATTCAGCCATATTGTTTTATCATAAGAATATTGGGAAATATCATTTTAATATAGGAAAAGCATGAAAATAATTCAGTATAAAATGAAGCAGTAGATTGCAGGAATAAACCAAGTGATATAGACACCTATGTGGGAGGACTTGAACTGACAGGGATCCTGAATTCTTTAAATTTTATTTTCTGTGGCACAGCAATTGTAAAAAGGGACTCCAAATGCTAGCTATGGTAGTGAATTTTCTTGGATGCCTTCATCTCTAGGCTTTAAGACAATTGAAATCTCTGCTTGCTAAGCCAATGCTGTGAGCTGATGATGAATTAGTTTTCTGTTGCCGAGTAACAAATTACCATCATATATTTATGGACTTAATACATATTTTTATTACCTCAGTTTCTATAATCTCAGTGCTCTTTAACTGAGCTTTTGTCTCAAAATTTTATTTAATTAATTTCTTTTAATTGGAAAATAATTACTTTACAATATTGTGATTTTTTTTACCATCCATCAACATGATATCAACATGCATCAACATGATGATAGGTATACATGTGTCTCCCTCATTCTGAATCCCCCTCCCACCTCCTCTCCACCCTATCCCTCTGAGCTGTCCCAGAGCACTGACTTTGGGTGCCCTGCTTCATGCATTGACCTTGCACTGATCATCTGTTTTACATATGGTAATATACGTGTTTCAGTGGTATTCTCTCAAATCATCCCACTTTTGGTGCCTTCTGCTGTGTCCAAAAGTCTGTTCTTTACCTCTCTGTCTCCTTTGCTGCCCTGCATGTAGGATCAATGGTACCATCTTTCTAAATTCATATATAGGTGTTAATATACAACACTCGTCTTTGTCTTTCTGACTTACTCCACTTTGTATGATAGGCTCCAGGCTCATCCACCTCATTAGAACTGACTCAAATGCATTCCTTTTTATAGCTGAGTAATAGGATATGTACCGCAACTTCCTTATCCTTTGATCTGCCAATGGACGTTTAGGTTGCTTCCATGTCTTAGCTATTCTAAATGGTGCTGCAATGAACATTGAAGTACAAGTGTCTCCTTCAATATTCTGCTTTTCTCTGGGTATATGTCCAGCAGTGGGATTGCTGTGGTATATGGCACTTCTATTCCCAGTTTTAGAAAACGTAGGTCAGAACTTTGATCTCCTCTGAGCTTTGGGATCACTTTCACAGCTTACACTGATTGTTGGCAGAGTTCAATTCCTTGTCATTGTAAAATTCTTTCTGGCTGTGATCTGGGGACTGCTCTTAGTCCCTAAAGGCTGCCCTCAGCCTTGCCACATGGTCCTTTAGACAGGCAGCTCACATGAGTGTTTGCTTTTTTATGCTGCAGGAGAATCTATCTTGTTGTGAAGCTCTCTTTTAAGAAAAACTTAGATTCTATTTTTTAAATTTATTTTTGTTTTTAAAGACTGTATAGTTTCTTTTATGCCTACAATTTTTTTTTTTTTTTGGTGAGCCATGCAGCATGTGGGATCTTGGTTCCCCAACCAGGGATCAAACCTATGCCTTCTGCATTGGGGCATGGAGTCTTAACCACTAGACTGCTAGGGAAGTTCCTAGATTCTAATTTAAAGACCCACTCAGGCAAAGTTCTCTTTTGTTTATCTCAATTTGGTATCTCAATTATGTCTACAAAATTCCTTCTCTATTGCCATGTGATATAAAGTAAACACAAGAATGAAATCTTATATTCATGAATCTCATCCACTCTCAAGAGAAGATTATAGAGGTTGTATATGCCAAGGGTAAATCTTGACCACCAACTAAAATTATTTCTATCATAAATCAAAACCTCCAAATTACCTTTCAAATGAAGTTCAGAATTTTTAAGGCTGACATAAATGTTTATTTAATGAATATTTTCCTTTTCTTCTGACTGAGGAAGATAAATAAAAGCTTTAAATTTGTTTTCGTTTTTGTGCTTTGTGACTTTTTTTTAAGTAAAAAAAGATCCTTTATTTTTTGTTTCTTACCTGTTACTCTGGAAAATTCCTTTGCTTCTCTTGTGTTAGATCTTTTCTTCTTGGATTCTGTCTTAATTTCTTTTGTTTTAGTCATTCCGTTTGGTTTTATACATCCTCTGCTGCTGCTGCTAAGTCGCTTCAGTCGTGTCCGACTCTGTGCGACCCCGTAGACAGCAGCCCACTAGGCTCCTCTGTCCCTGGGATTCTCCAGGCAAGAAAACTGGAGTGGCTTGCCATTTCCTTCTCCAATGCATGAAAGTGCCTCTAGTAGCCTCCTAAAAGTGAGTTAAGGAAAGATACACATTTTTAATTCATATTCATCTAAAAATCTTTATCTTATTTTTATGCTCCATCTAGCCTGGCTGGATATAAAATTCCAGATTGAAATACTTTTTCCTTGGAATTTTGAAGTCATTGCTCCATTCTTTAAAAAAAATTTCAATGTGGTTATTAAATCCTGTGTCATCCTGATTTTATTCCTTAGTTTGTGACATATTTTAATCTTTCTGGAAGCTTTTACAGCCAGATCTTTGTCTTTAGTGCTCTAAATTTTCACAATGACCTGTCTCACTGGAAGTCTTTTAAAAACTCATAGATNTGGAGAGGGTGAAGGAGAAGATGCCAGGAGGAAAGAGCAAGAGGAAGATGAGGAGGAGGAACAGGAAGAGAGAGAAGAAGAGGCAGACACTGGGCAACGATGGGGAGGTGGTAGGGTAACTGGGGAGACAAGATTCTTGAGGAGAAATTGGAATTTGCAGGAGAGAGAACTTCAGCGAGAAAGAAGACATCTTCTTTCATTAAGAAAATGAGGGAATGCTGAAAGGATGCAGGTAGATGAAACACACTCTAAGCTCTAGCAGACAAAGGTGGAAAGAGCTGTTGTTTGGAGTCTCACCTTGATTAAATTAAAGAAAACTTTCATAAGTAAGAGTGGGGGAAGAGGAATCAAATCTCGGTTTTGAGGAGGAAGAACACTTCGTAGCGTGTCCTCTGAGGGAAAAGTGAAAGGGAATGGTGATGACCTGGTGATGGCTCAGGGAGCTATAGCTTAGGAATAACTGAGATTGGAGACCATGAATGAGAATTATCTCCGATGATGTGATTTTACTCTAGCAGCACTCAGTGTCAAGAACTATGCTTGTATATTATAGATATTTATATGATATTGGTATTTTAATTTCAGTGATGCACAGTAATATCATCTCATGAGATAGGGTGTTTTTTTTTTTTTCNGAATAACTGAGATTGGAGACCATGAATGAGAATTATCTCCGATGATGTGATTTTACTCTAGCAGCACTCAGTGTCAAGAACTATGCTTGTATATTATAGATATTTATATGATATTGGTATTTTAATTTCAGTGATGCACAGTAATATCATCTCATGAGATAGGGTGTTTTTTTTTTTTTCCTCAAAACTATAATAAATGCCAATTTCATTCAACCACTGACACTACTAGAAGGATTTATCATGAACTCCACATATGAAATGATCATGAAATATGTCATTTAAGAAACGTTGTAAATTGTGCTATGGAAACAGACAGCACAGCTCTGCAATATAAGCAGCAATGCCTTCACCAGCTGTTGATTTTGCCTGCAAGATTTAAATCACTGCATAATGGCTGCTGATGCTGGTATGAAGTGTATCTAATACAATCTCACACATTCTATGAATGATTAAGTATCCTAGGTTTAAGAGAGTTTGGGGTAAATAGGTACTTTATTACTGCACATGTTTGAACCGCACAAACTTTCATAAAACATCAGGCTTACGTTTGGATTGCTTCAAAGTAGAGGGAAAAAAAAATAGCTCCTTCAGTAGTATGTAGGAAGGAGGCTGACTATATAAATGTCTTCTTTTTTGCCCTAAAGCCCCTGTCTTCGTCTTGGCATCTGTGATATTTTACCATCCTTGAGAGCTCCAGGTCTGTTTTCTTCTTCATGTTTACTTTTTTTCTTTAATTATCCCTAATGTAGAGGATCTCCAAAGTTATACCCTCGTTTTTTTCCTTCGATAGTCTACTAATGGCTTAATCACTCCTCTTTGTCTTTTCCCATTGCCTCTACGTTGTATGTTTCCTTCCGTGGCCTGTATGCTGTCATCCAGAGAAATGGGCCATAAAAAGTCGAGACTATAGATGTGAAATTTAGGAGAGAAGTGGAGGCTGTAAAAGCACACTGAGTTAAGTATATTTACTATCTTTCCTTTTGACAAACTCCTACAAATCTCTGTAGATACAGCTGTAATAATACTAGCAAAATAATAATAGTAAATTAATTAATGAGTTTTTCTATATATAAGCACTTTTCTGAGTCTTTTATTCTTTAATTTTATATTAAACTGTCATTTTGCTTATTTTTTCCAGTTTTATTGAGATATAAGTTTAAGATGCACAGTATAATGACATATATATTATGAAATGATTAATACAATAGGTTTGGTTAACATCCATCATCTTCAGTTCAGTTCAGTTCAGTCGCTCTGTCGTCTGACTCTTTGTGACCCCATGGATCGCAGCACACCAGGCCTCCCTGTTCATCACCAACTCCCAGAGTTCACTCAAACTCATGTCCATCGAGTCGGTGATGTCACCAGCCATCTCATCCTCTGTCAGCCCCTTCTCCTTCTGCCCCCAATCCCTCCCAGCGTCAGAGTCTTTTCCAATGAGTCAACTCTTCGCATGAGGTGGCCGAAGTACTGGAGTTTCAGCTTTAGCATCATTCCCTCCAAAGAAATCCCAGGGCTGATCTCCTTCAGAATGGACTGGTTGGATCTCCTTGC
>SJYA01000719.1:166778-228248 GCA_006410615.1 Neotragus moschatus | reverse complement strand
AAAAAAAAAAAAGGAGAAAAATGTTTTTTCCTTGTGATGAGAACTCTAAGGATCTACTCTCAACAACTTTCCCATATATCATGTGTGCGTGCTAAGTTGCTTCAGTTGTGTGTGACTCTGTGCAACCCTATGGGCTGAAGTCTTGCCGGATCCTCTGTCCATGGGGATTCTCCAGGCAAGAATACTGGAGTGGGTTGCCATGCCCTGGATCTTCCTAATCCAGGGACTGAACCCATATCTCTTATGTCTCCTGCATTGACAGGCGGATTCTTTACTAGCACCATCTGGGAAGCCTTCCATATATCACACAGTGTCAAATATAGTCATGTTGTACATCACATCTCGTGTACTTATTTATCTTATAACTGAAAGTTTGTAGCTTTTGACTATCTTCATTCAATTCTCCCTTCTCCTACCTTCCACTTCTGCGTTCTGAGTATGTTCACTTTATCGACTCATCTTGATGGTATTATTTTTAAATTTAGTTTTAATTGAAGGATAATTACTGTACTGTGTTGGTTTCTGCCATACATTAGCATGAATCAACCATAGGTATACATCCGTCCCAACCTCTTGAGCTTCCTTCCCACTTCCCACCCCGTCCCGCCCCTCTAGACTGTCACAGAGCCCCAGTTTGAGTTCCCCGAGTCATACAGCAAATTCCTACTGGCTATTTATTTTACACATGTTAGTGTATTTGTTTCTTTGCTACTCTCTCCATTCATCCCAACCTCTCCTTCCCACCCCTTCATCCTCATGTCCCTAAGTCTGTTCTCCATGTCTGTGTCTCCACTGATGCCCTGCAAATAGGTTCATCAGTAACCATCTTTCTAGAGTCTATAGATGTGTTAAGATATGATATTTGTTTTTCTCTTTTTAACTTACTTCACTCTGTATAATAGGCTATAGGCTCATCCACCTCACTAGCACTGACTCAAATGCATTCTTTTTATTGCTGAGTAATATTCCACTGTATATATATGCCATGGTTTCTTTATCCATTCATTTGTCAATGGGTATCTAGGTTGCTTCCATCCCCGAGCTACTGTAAATAGTGCTGCAATGAACATTGTGGTACATGTGTCTTTTTCAATTCTAGTTGGTGGTATTATTGTGTTTACTCATATGCATATATCTAACTTCCCTAGACTTTAAACTTTTAAGAAGACAGACATAATATCATTTATATTTTTATCCCCTACAGGGCTTCTTCATACTTCTTGCCTGTTGTTCAGTTGCTAAGTCGTGTCTGACTCTTTTTGACCCCATGGACTCAGCACATCCAGCTTCCTTGTCCTTCACTATCTTCTGGAGTTGGCTCAAATTCATGTCCGCTGAATTGGTGATGCTTTCCAACCATCTCATTCTACCACATTCTTCACCTTTTGCTTTCAGTCTTTCATCAGGGTCTTTTCAGTTGAGTAAGCGCTTTGCATCAGATGGACAAAGTATTGAAGCTTCAGCTTCAGCATCAGTCTTTTCAATGAATATTCAGGGTTGATATCCTATAGGATTGACTGGTTTGATCTCCTTGCTGTTCTAGAGACTCTTAAGAGTCTTCTCCAACACCACAATTTGAAAGCATCAGTTCTTCGGTACTCAGCCTTCTTTACAGTCCAACTCTCACATCCATACAATACTACTGGAAAAATCATAGCTTTGACTATATGGACTTTTGTTGTCAAAGTAATATCTTTGCTTCTTAATACACTGTCTAGGTTCATGGCTGCTTGCATTAAATATGTGATAAACACATATTTGTTGAAAAACTGAATGAATAAGAGAAAAGTAAAAGAATGCCCATAATAAAAATTTGAAAACCATTAATTCTATACTTAAAAATAATTCTTTTTCATGTAAATTGTTGAGTTGTTTAAAGATATAATTTATTTGATTGTTTCTGTCAAAGTGCTAGGCACATGGTAGTTCAGTTCAGTTCAGTTGCTCAGTCATGTCCAACTCCCCTACAGAGGGTACCCTTTGTGACCTCATGGACTACAGCATGCCAGGTCTCCCTGCCCATCACCAACTCCTAGACTTTACTCAAATTAAGCTCCATTGAGTTGGTGATGACATCCAACCATCTCATCCTCTGTCATCCCCTTCTCCTCTCGCTTTCAGTCTTTCCTAATATCAGGGTCTTTTCAATAAGTCAGTTCTTTGCATCAGGTGGCCAAAGTATTGGAGTTTCAGCTTTAGCATCAGTCCTTCCAATGAAATTCAGGACTGATTTCCTTTAGGATTGATTGGTTTGATCTCCTTGCAGTCCAAGGGACTCTCAAGAGTCTTCTCCAACACCACAGTTCAAAAGCATCAATTCTTCGGCACTCAGCTCTCTTTATAGTCCAACTCTCACATTCAAACATGAGTACTGGAAAAATCAAAGCTTTGACTAGATGGACCTTTGTCAACAAAGTAATGTCTCTGCTTTTGAATATGCTGTCTAGGTTGGTCATAGCTTTTCTTCCAAGGAGTAAGTGTTTTTAATTTCATGCCTGCAGTCAAAATCTGCAGTGATTTTGGAGCCCCCCAAAATAAAGTCTGTCACCGTTTCTACTGTTTTCCCATCTATTTGCCAAGAAGTGATGGGACCAGATGCCATGATCTTAGTTTTCTGAGTGTTGAATTTTAAGCCAACTCTTTCACTCTCCTCTTTCACTTTCATCAAGAGGCTCTTTAGTTCTTCTTTGCTTTCTTCTTATGGGTAGTGTCATTTGCATATTTGAGGTTATTGATATTTCTCCCGGCAATCTTGATTCCAGCTTGTGCTTCTTCCAGCCCAGCATTTCTCATGATGTACTCTGCACATAGATTAAATAAGCAGGGTGACAATATACAGCCTTGACATACTCCTTTCCCTATTTGGAACCAATCTGTTGTTCCATGTCCAGTTCTAACTGTTGCTTCTTGACCTGCATACAGATTTCTCAGAAGGCAGGTCAAGTGGTCTGGTATTCCCATCTCTTTCAGAATTTTCCAGTTTGTGGTGATCCACACAGTCAAAGACTTTGGCATAGTCAATAAAGCAGAATTCTGTTTTTTTGGGACTCTTTTGCTCTTTTGGTGGTCAGTGGATGTTGGCAATTTAATCTCTGGTTCCTCTGCCTTTTCTAAATCCAGCTTGGACATCTGGAAGTTCATGGCTCATGTACTGTTGAAGCCTGGCTTGGAGAGTTTTAAGCATTACATTGCTAGCGTGTGAGATGAGTGCAACTGTGTGGTAGTTTGAGCATTTTTGGCATTGCCTTTCTTTGGAATTGGAATGAAAACTGACTTTTTCCAGTCCTACAGCCACTGATGAGTTTTTCAAATTTGCTGGCACATTGAATGCAGCACTTTTACAGCAATCATAGATACTCAGTAAATACTTATTCATCTATTGGTGAAAATCTGTATTTTACCCTGAAGAGTGGAAAGCTAAAGAATGTATCTTCTAACTCAGAGTCAGAATTCACTTAGTACCTGCTGCCTATCTTCACATTAATTGTGTCAAGAATTTGATTCTTTGATGTGTGTTTGAGGAATGTTTGCAGAGTGTACTGCTCCACTGCTAAAGGTGCATTTGCCATGATGACTAACCACTGATGCTCCAATCTGTTTCTCTTCTGTTCCAGTCAGCTACCACCCTGGCACTATTGTGTAATATTTTTTGCATTGATTGAAGACAGTTTGTTATAAATATAACAGGTGCCTTGAAACAAGTTGCACATTAACAGCAGATGCTTTTAAGTCAAAATATATACTATAACCAATTTGTTGAAGAGATTGCATTTATTTAATGGTTAATTTCTGTTTATGGAAAAATCATGAAAGTTTACACTGGTTAAAATGGAGAAATAAGACATTCAACTAAATGATACTATTTTTGTTTGTTATAATACCATACAATAAAAAAAATGTAAGAAATCTAAGGATTATTTTTCAAACTGACAAAGTAAACTTGTGAGAGGATATTATTTGCAAGTGAAATATCCTTTTTTCCTGAAAAGCAACCAAACAATTCTATGTTGATTAGTACACAACAAAAATACATTTGGAATGAGTTTCGAAAACAAATCTAATTCTTAATTTTTGCCAAAATTGATAGCAAATTGTCATTACAAAAGGAAATCTCTTTATTTTGAGAAGATAGTAATTGAGTTTTGACTATATAATTACATTTCCCCCAGTGAGGCCATATTGCCACTTAAGATATGAATAGTTATCATTTTACCTGAAGAGATGCAGGGAGCCCTCATACAAGATAGTACCGCTAGAATTGGGGTGGCGACCATGTGTATCTCATGATCCTGTGATTCTTTTAAATTCTCTTCTCAACTTCCTACTCTCACTTTCCTGATACATAACAAAGATGAGAATATTTGTTGGTACTGGATAACCAAGTTGGTAAATATGCAACATATAAGATCATCTCCTACAACCTTTTGGATATGATGCTAACTAATTAATGTTTTCATGATGGAGTACATGAAATGAATTGTAGATGTTTTCTTGTCCTCCTAAGCGTGCTAATGTCAGTAGAAAAGTGATTTATAGATTCCTTAGAAGTTTTTAGATGACTTGGATTCTTTTATAAATGACATCTTTTAGTAATTAAATAAACCCTTGTATCATAGGAAAGGAAAATATAGCTTTTTTGCCTGGTCTCCAATGTTGATCTGTGTATTTTGGTCTCCAAATAAGCACAGACATATTTGAAGACATAGAAAAAACTTTACACTCAACCAAGAACAGATCTGAGATCTAACATAATTCAATTCCATAATTCACATAAACTTCCAAGAAGTTGCAACTAACTTCCATATATGAATGAGAGGATCAGTAACATTCAGAAATCATTCCTTGTGTTTGCACTTTAATTCTGGAATTTCTGGAGTTGTCACATAGTCAAAGTGTAAGTAAACAGCAGAGGCAAATATAATAGATCTGCCCTATAGGTTGTGGCTCAGAGGTTAAAGCGTCTGCCTGCAATGTGGGAGACCCGAGTTCAATCCCTGGGTTGGGAAGATCCCCTGGAGAAGGAAATGGCAACCCACTCCAATATTCTTGCCTGGAGAATCCCATGGAGGGAGGAGCCTGGTAGGCTACAGTCCACAGGGTCGCAAAGAGTTGGACATGCCTGAGCAACTTCACTTCACTCACAGGTCAAACAATATGGATAGAAAGCCTATAAATTTATTATTTATGAAAAAGCTAATATTCTAGAAACTAAATTAGGAAGTGTTTGGTCAGAAATATTTACTTACCCAGTATCAATCATTCTTTGTTAGGATAATTGCTTCAAACAGATAACTGCTTCATACAGTATGGAAAAGCCATTAAACAATAAGCATGTGTAAAGATAGCTACCTTAATTAGTAATCAAGTTGTCATAAATCATGACTTCAGGAAAATGCCATTTTACATTCATCTGATTAAAACAGTGAAAAGTTTAATAATGCCAATTAATGGAGAGATGTAGATCCATAATGTATTGTACATGGTTAAGGCTTCCCTGGTGGCTCAGAGGATAAAGCGTCTGCCTGCAATGCAGGAGACCCGGGTTCAATCCCTGGGTTGGGAAGATCCCTTGGAGAAGAAAATGGCAATTCACTCCAGTATTCTTGCCTGGAGAATCCCATGGACAGAGAAGCTGGGTGGGCTACAGCCCACGGGGTCGCAAAGAGTTGGACACAACTGAGCAACTTCACTTTCACTTTCAATAAGAGGATAAAATGATAAGACCAGTTTGGAAATCAATCGGCCACTGTCTTGTGAAAATGAACATTCACCAGGAGACATGTATAAAAATGTTTATAGCAGCACTACTCACAATAAGGAAAAGAAAGATAATTTAAATATCTGTGTAAAATCCAAATAGCCATCAAGAGCAGAATGGATACAAAGAATCATTTAAAAATGTGATATATAGGAGGAAAATTAATGAATCACAAGTATATACAACATGGATGAAGCATACCTACTGCTGAATGACAAGAATATCTCAGAAGTCGTATATAACATAATAGATTTTTTAAAAAGGAAAAAGATAACTCAATATAAAAAAAATGCTTAGCCATCTGCTGTTCATAATAAAAACCATTTCTTTTACAAAAAGCTATAATCACCACAGTAAGTCCAGTTAACATGTTAATTACATCTCAAAACAAGAGAAAAAAAATACAAAAAGCAGTATGATAGATAACTTGGACTGGAGCTACAGACAAGAGGACAGAGTAGGGAGGAATGAAAAGATACAGGTAAAAAATCATCAGTGTTCTAGTTCTTGCCCTGGATGTTGNACAAAAAGCTATAATCACCACAGTAAGTCCAGTTAACATGTTAATTACATCTCAAAACAAGAGAAAAAAAATACAAAAAGCAGTATGATAGATAACTTGGACTGGAGCTACAGACAAGAGGACAGAGTAGGGAGGAATGAAAAGATACAGGTAAAAAATCATCAGTGTTCTAGTTCTTGCCCTGGATGTTGAGTTCACAAATATTTATTATCTGTTGAATGAAGGAATGAATGAACTAAGTAAAATAAAAGAGGGTCATTCATGGATCAGTGTTGATAGTGTATCATGACTCATGAATTAATTCAAATCTGTATAACACAGGTTTGTTTAAAAATCAAGCATGAGAACAAAAACATTTTTAAAGTTATTGCTAATTTTATGTTTAATCTTTAATTTTTCCAGCTGAAATAAAAGACAGAATGAATCTGATTGTATATATTTATAATACACGTAAACAGCAATTGAATGGATATTTATTTTTGGAAGATTTACAATCTCATGTCATTATGAACAATCACAGAATGTGCAGCACACAGGTAGGTACTTGAAAACCCAGGTACTTCTAAATCCAGATTCTATTAGGATTTTGTTTGGAATAAGAGGATGGGCAGGAGTGGTCCCTCAGAGAAATGACATTTCATTAAAAGAATATCTAGATCATTCTGTCAGTAGGGATTGAGTCTGCTATGTGATATTATTCGGTTTTTATCTTTTAATGACGATTTTGTTTCTTACAACCTTGGGTCAGTTCCATTCAGTTCAGTTCCGTTCAGTCACTCAGTCACGTCTGACTCTGCGACCCCGTGGACTGCAGCATGCCATTCTTTTTTTCTCCATCTATATTTTTTTCTTTCGTCCTGTTAAGAAGTGACTGCAATCTGTGTAAAGGTAATATTATAACTACTACCTATATTAAGCAATCAGGATCCATGGCTACCTGGACTGAATGAAATGGAAAAACTGGTCAGTCATTTACTTTCTGTGATTTATATCAACTTTATCTGAACAATTTAAACCTCTGAACTCTAAATTTAGAGCTATATCTCAATAGGGAGTTGTATTCTTCATAAATAAAATTCAGACTCTCTGGTCTCCCATGTTGAATGATTAAATGTCCAGAGCAGTCAAAACGTATAGCNAATGCCCCAACAATACTATGCCAAATAAGCTGAATCTGAATGGTTCTTTGAAGACTTACAAGACTTTCTAGAACTAACACACACAAAAAAATGTCCTTTTCATGATAGGGGATTGGAATGTGAAAGTAGAAAATTGAGAGATAACTTAGAATAACAGGGAAGTTTGGCCTTAGACTACAAAATGAAGCAGGGCAAAGCAAGAGAACACACTGGTCATAGCAAACACTCTTTTCCAACAGCGCAAGAGATGACTCTACAAATGGATATCAGCAGATGGTCAATACCGAAATCAAACTGATTATATTCTTTGTAGCCGAAGATGGAACAGCTCTATACAGTCAGCAAAAACAAGACTGGGAGCTGACTGTGGCTTAGATCATGAGCTCCTTATTGCAAAATTCAGGCTTAAATTGAAGAAAGTAGGGAAAATCACTAGACCATTCAGGTATGACCTAAATCAAGTCCTTTATGATTATACAGTGACAGTGACAAATAGACTCAAGGTATTAAATCTGGTAGACAGAGTGCCTGAAGATCTATGGATAGTGGCTCATAACACTGCACGGGAAGTGGTGACCAAAAGCATCCCCAAGAAAAGAAATGCAAGAAGGCAAATTGGTTGTCTGATGAAGCTTTAGAAATAGCTGAGAAAAGAAGAGAAGTGAAAGGCAAAGGAGAAGGGGAAAAATATACTTAACTGAATGCAGAATTCCAGAGAAAAGCAAGGAGAGGTAACAAAGCCTTCTTNAAAAGCATCCCCAAGAAAAGAAATGCAAGAAGGCAAATTGGTTGTCTGATGAAGCTTTAGAAATAGCTGAGAAAAGAAGAGAAGTGAAAGGCAAAGGAGAAGGGGAAAAATATACTTAACTGAATGCAGAATTCCAGAGAAAAGCAAGGAGCGGTAACAAAGCCTTCTTAAGTGAACAATGCAAAGGAATAGAGGAAAACAATAGAATGGGAAGGACTAGAGATCTGTTTAAGGAAATTGGAGATACCAAGGGAACATTTCATGCAATGATGGGCACAATAAAGGACAGAAACAGCAAGGACCTCATAGAAGCAGAAGAGATTAAGAAGAGGTAGCAAGAATACACAGAACTATACAAAAAAGGTCTTAGTGGCCCAGATAACCATGATAGTGTGGTCATTCATCTAGAGCCAGACATCCTGGAGTGTGAGGCAGGCCTTAGGAAGAATTACTATGAACAAAGCTAGTGGAGGTGATGAAATTCCAGCTGAGTTATTTTAAATCCTAAAAGATGATACTGTTAAAGAGTTGCACTCAATATGACAGCAAATTTGAAAAACTCAGGAGTGGCCACAGGACTGAAAAAAGTCAATTTTCATTCCAATCCCAAAGAAAAGCAATATCAGAAATTCAGATGATACCTCTCTAATAGCAGAAATTGAAAAGGAACTAAAGAACCTCTTGACAAAAGTGAAAGAGGAGAGTGAAAAGCTGACTTGAAACTCAACATTCAAAAAACTAAGATCATGGCATGTGGTACCATCATGTCATAGCAGACAGAAGGGGAAAAAAATGGAAACAGTGACAGATTTTATTTTCTTGCACTTCAGAATCACTGTGGATAGTGACTGAAGCCATAAAATTAAAAGATGCTTGCTCCTTGGAAGGAAAGCCATGACCATCCTAGACAATGTATTAAAAAGCAGAGACATTACTTTCCCAACAAAGGTGCATGTGTGCTAAGTCATTTCAGCTGTGTCCAAGTTTTTGTGATCCTATAAACTGTAACCTCCCAGGCTCTGTCTGACAAAGGTCCATGTAGTAAAGCTGTTGTTTTTCTATTAGTCATGTACAAATGTTGAGTTGAGTCATGAGTTGATCCATAAAGAAAGCTGAGCATCGAATTAATGCTTTCAAATCGTGGTGTTGGAGAAAACTTGAGAGTCCCTTGGACTGCAAGGAGATCAAACCAGTCAATCTTAAAAGAAACCAACCCTGAATATTCACTGGAAGGACTGATGCTGAAGCTGAAGCTCCAGTACTTTGACCAACTGGTGTGAAGAGCCAGCTCATTGGAAAAGACCCTGATCCTGGGAAAGACTGAAGGTAAAAGGAGAAGTGGGTGGTGGCAGAGGCTGAGATGGCTAAATAGTACCACCAACTCAATGGACATGAATTTGAGCAAACTCTGGGAGATAGTGGAGGACAGAGGAGACTTGCAGTTTGTATTCATGGAGTCACAAAGTCAGACACAACTTAGCAATCAAACAACAAAAAGCTGATCAGACAATACATTTTGTCTTTCTTTAATCCTAGGGTTTAAGGTAGCAGGACACTAAAAATATTTCCATTCCTTCAAAATTTTTAAAGAAAGTATTAAATGTAAGAAGATCTACAAGCAATTAGGATTAGCAACAGATTACTACTAATAATAATTATTATTGTGGAAAAAACACATAATATGAAATCTACCTTCCTAACAATTTTTCAAGTGTACAGTGTAGTACATCATTGTACACAGATCTCTAGAACTCACTCATCTCACATGACTAAAACTCTACACCCATTTCAACAGCAAGTCTGTTTCCTTTTCCCTAGTCCCGGGCAATTACCAGTCTACTTTCTGCTTGTATGAGCTTGATTACTTCAGTTACACCAAATAAATGGAATTGTGTAGTATTTCTCCTTATGAGTGGATTACGTCACTTGACATAATATCTTCAAAATTCATCAAGTTGCAGCATATGATAGGACTTCCTTTTTTTAAAGATTGTAATATTCCATGTATGTATAAGCTGCATTTTCTTTATTCATTCATCTGTCAACAGACATTTAGCTTGTCTCCATTTCTTGGCTACTGTAAAGAATGCTGCAATAAGCATCGGAGTGTAAATACTTCTTGTAGATCTTGTTTCCAATTCTTTTGGATGAATATCCAGAACATGTAGTAGTTCTAGTTTTAATTTTTAAGGAACCGCCATACTCTTTCCATCATGGTTGCACTGATTTACATTCCCACAAACAGGGCACAAGGGTTCCAATGTCTCTACATTTTGACAACACTTGCTGTTTCCTTCTCTTCTTTTAAAAAAATAATAGCCGTTCTAACGCAAGTGAGGTGATTTCCCGTGACTTTTGATTTGCGTTTCCCTGATAATCTGTGCTGTTGAGCACTTTTTTATACAACTTTATCTATTTGTATGTCTTCTTTGGAGAAAAGTCTATACTAATGATTATCTACTTTGCCTTTTGAAGCAAGTTCATTCCTTTTCCACGAATCAAAATTATTTAACTCCTTGCAAAAAGCATGCACTGAACACTTGCTGCAGAAAGTAAACTTAGAGAGATGCACAGAGATGCACATCTCCCCTTTTTGAAAAGCACTTTGCATCACAGAAGAGAAGTAAGTCAAGTGTATTAAAATCTTGTTGTAAGACAAGGTCTGAACTGTATTAACAACAATACTGGTTTCAGTGGGGTTGCTGTGAGGGGAAGGGAGCTAGCATTTGTTCATCAAGTGCCATCACATACAAATCTGATTTGGTGAGTACAGATCATCATCAGAGCTACCTGAGGTTCAGAGAGGCTAGCTCATGGTCCCAGGTTCACCAGCACACAGACCAAACAGTCAACAGCTGAACTGAACCCAAAATACATACTCTTTCCTACTGTAGGCTTTTGTATCCTTTTCTTGGTAACTGAGGGAAACTTCAGAGAGCTTTGACTCTGGAGTTGAAACTCAGAGTGGATCACTGTCACAATTAGAGAAAATAAAATAGTCTCATTGATTCTTCTGCTGTCTCTGTCACCTGCCTTAGAAATGAAGTGATAAATACCAAGACAACTCCTTTCTCCCTGAACAGAAAAGGGGTAAAGGGGGCGAGTTTCTGAAGCTTGCGTTAAAAGCCCTACTGACCCCAAGGGCACTGTTTAGTTTTCAAGGGCCTACTTGTTTTAAAGACTGAGGTTTCTAATTAGTCAGTTAAGCATAACCCTTAATCTGACTGTTCTGAGCTCTTCCTACATCCTAGGAACCTTAGACCCTTGCTTCCATCTGGAGTAATTGCTCTAAAGTGAACTTTCTCACAGCTACTATATTTTCTCTCTCTGGAGCATCAGTTATTTCCTAATTGCTAAATGCAAATGGCAATTTGTATATTCTGAGGACAGTTTTGGGGACTGCACAGCTATTAGGCAAATCAGGATTTGAATTCTGTTCCAAAGGCAAAATCTGGTCCAACATCACCAAGGACCCATTGCCTAAGGGTATGTTGTAATCAAGATTTGGAGCTCTGCAAAGAAACTGTTCTGGCCCAAGGGAGGCTAGCCTTGAGTGGTGGAGGGGCTCTGTGGATCCTTGTGGCATCCTTGGTGTTTTTTTTCATCTGGAGTTGTTAGTTGAAATGTGTTTCTCATTAGAGTCAACTGTGGGAGTCCAAAGAGCTTCATGTGTGCGTGCGTGCTCAGTTGCTCAGTTATGTCCAACTCTTGGCAGCCCCATGGACTGTAGCCCACCAGGCTCCTCTGTCCATGGAATTTTCCAGGAGAGAATATTGGAATTCCTACTCCAGGGGATCTTCCTGATCAAAGATTAAACCCACATCCCTTGTGCCTTCTGCATTGCAAGCAGATTCCTTACCACTGTGCCACCTGGGAAGCCCAAGAGTTTTATACTATCTCTACTCATTTTTAGCCAACAGATACTTAGAGGCTGCAGAGCATTACTAGGACATTATAAAGTCCGAGTGATATTCAGAAAGGAGAAGAGATGAGGATTGTGGGGCTACTNACAGATTTTATTTTCTTGCACTTCAGAATCACTGTGGATAGTGACTGAAGCCATAAAATTAAAAGATGCTTGCTCCTTGGAAGGAAAGCCATAACGATCCTAGACAGTGTATTAAAAAGCAGAGACATTACTTTCCCAACAAAGGTGCATGTGTGCTAAGTCATTTCAGCTGTGTCCAAGTTTTTGTGATCCTATAAACTGTAACCTCCCAGGCTCTGTCTGACAAAGGTCCATGTAGTAAAGCTGTTGTTTTTCTATTAGTCATGTACAAATGTTGAGTTGAGTCATGAGTTGATCCATAAAGAAAGCTGAGCATCGAATTAATGCTTTCAAATCGTGGTGTTGGAGAAAACTTGAGAGTCCCTTGGACTGCAAGGAGATCAAACCAGTCAATCTTAAAAGAAATCAACCCTGAATATTCACTGGAAGGACTGATGCTGAAGCTGAAGCTCCAGTACTTTGACCAACTGGTGTGAAGAGCCAGCTCATTGGAAAAGACCCTGATCCTGGGAAAGACTGAAGGTAAAAGGAGAAGTGGGTGGTGGCAGAGGTTGAGATGGTTAAATAGTACCACCAACTCAATGGACATGAATTTGAGCAAACTCTGGGAGATAGTGGAGGACAGAGGAGACTTGCAGTTTGTATTCATGGAGTCACAAAGTCAGACACAACTTAGCAATCAAACAACAAAAAGCTGATCAGACAATACATTTTGTCTTTCTTTAATCCTAGGGTTTAAGGTAGCAGGACACTAAAAATATTTCCATTCCTTCAAAATTTTTAAAGAAAGTATTAAATGTAAGAAGATCTACAAGCAATTAGGGTTAGCAACAGATTACTACTAATAATAATTATTATTGTGGAAAAAACACATAACATGAAATCTACCTTTGTAACAATTTTTCAAGTGTACAGTGTAGTACATCATTGTACACAGATCTCTAGAACTCACTCATCTCACATGACTAAAACTCTACACCCATTTCAACAGCAAGTCTGTTTCCTTTTCCCTAGTCCCGGGCAATTACCAGTCTACTTTCTGCTTGTATGAGCTTGATTACTTCAGTTACACCAAATAAATGGAATTGTGTAGTATTTCTCCTTATGAGTGGATTACGTCACTTAACATAATATCTTCAAAATTCATCAAGTTGCAGCATATGATAGGACTTCCTTTTTTTAAAGATTGTAATATTCCATGTATGTATAAGCTGCATTTTCTTTATTCATTCATCTGTCAACAGACATTTAGCTTGTCTCCATTTCTTGGCTACTGTAAAGAATGCTGCAATAAGCATCGGAGTGTAAATACTTCTTGTAGATCTTGTTTCCAATTCTTTTGGATGAATATCCAGAACATTTAGTAGTTCTAGTTTTAATTTTTAAGGAACCGCCATACTCTTTCCATCATGGTTGCACTGATTTACATTCCCACAAACAGGGCACAAGGGTTCCAATGTCTCTACATTTTGACAACACTTGCTGTTTCCTTCTCTTCTTTTAAAAAAATAATAGCCGTTCTAACGCAAGTGAGGTGATTTCCCGTGACTTTTGATTTGCGTTTCCCTGATAATCTGTGCTGTTGAGCACTTTTTTATACAACTTTATCTATTTGTATGTCTTCTTTGGAGAAAAGTCTATACTAATGATTATCTACTTTGCCTTTTGAAGCAAGTTCATTCCTTTTCCACGAATCAAAATTATTTAACTCCTTGCAAAAAGCATGCACTGAACACTTGCTGCAGAAAGTAAACTTAGAGAGATGCACAGAGATGCACATCTCCCCTTTTTGAAAAGCACTTTGCATCACAGAAGAGAAGTAAGTCAAGTGTATTAAAATCTTGTTGTAAGACAAGGTCTGAACTGTATTAACAACAATACTGGTTTCAGTGGGGTTGCTGTGAGGGGAAGGGAGCTAGCATTTGTTCATCAAGTGCCATCACATACAAATCTGATTTGGTGAGTACGGATCACCATCAGAGCTACCTGAGGTTCAGAGAGGCTAGCTCATGGTCCCAGGTTCACCAGCACACAGACCAAACAGTCAACAGCTGAACTGAACCCAAAATACATACTCTTTCCTACTGTAGGCTTTTGTATCCTTTTCTTGGTAACTGAGGGAAACTTCAGAGAGCTTTGACTCTGGAGTTGAAACTCAGAGTGGATCACTGTCACAATTAGAGAAAATAAAATAGTCTCATTGATTCTTCTGCTGTCTCTGTCACCTGCCTTAGAAATGAAGTGATAAATACCAAGACAACTCCTTTCTCCCTGAACAGAAAAGGGGTAAAGGGGGCGAGTTTCTGAAGCTTGCGTTAAAAGCCCTACTGACCCCAAGGGCACTGTTTAGTTTTCAAGGGCCTACTTGTTTTAAAGACTGAGGTTTCTAATTAGTCAGTTAAGCATAACCCTTAATCTGACTGTTCTGAGCTCTTCCTACATCCTAGGAACCTTAGACCCTTGCTTCCATCTGGAGTAATTGCTCTAAAGTGAACTTTCTCACAGCTACTATATTTTCTCTCTCTGGAGCATCAGTTATTTCCTAATTGCTAAATGCAAATGGCAATTTGTATATTCTGAGGACAGTTTTGGGGACTGCACAGCTATTAGGCAAATCAGGATTTGAATTCTGTTCCAAAGGCAAAATCTGGTCCAACATCACCAAGGACCCATTGCCTAAGGGTATGTTGTAATCAAGATTTGGAGCTCTGCAAAGAAACTGTTCTGGCCCAAGGGAGGCTAGCCTTGAGTGGTGGAGGGGCTCTGTGGATCCTTGTGGCATCCTTGGTGTTTTTTTTCATCTGGAGTTGTTAGTTGAAATGTGTTTCTCATTAGAGTCAACTGTGGGAGTCCAAAGAGCTTCATGTGTGCGTGCGTGCTCAGTTGCTCAGTTATGTCCACCTCTTGGCAGCCCCATGGACTGTAGCCCACCAGGCTCCTCTGTCCATGGAATTTTCCAGGAGAGAATATTGGAATTCCTACTCCAGGGGATCTTCCTGATCAAAGATTAAACCCGCATCCCTTGTGCCTTCTGCATTGCAAGCAGATTCCTTACCACTGTGCCACCTGGGAAGCCCAAGAGTTTTATACTATCTCTACTCATTTTTAGCCAACAGATACTTAGAGGCTGCAGAGCATTACTAGGACATTATAAAGTCCGAGTGATATTCAGAAAGGAGAAGAGATGAGGATTGTGGGGCTACTTCTGAACCCCTTGCCAGGCCACCCAATCTCCTAAAGTGGTCTCAGAACTGACCCAACCCTGAAGATGGCCCATCTCATTATTAGAACAGGGGAAAGATACAGTCAGGTGAACACCCCTGTGAAAATCCCCAATCACTGGCCTTGATGTTTTGTTTCACCTTTTAATAAACTGAATGTAAAATTGACAGATTGTCGCCACCTGCCAGTTAGTGAGCTGCTCTTAGGAAAGCAGTACTGATGGTGTGAGGTGCAGAGAGGGGACAAGCAAATGTCATTCTGAAACCTGACTTTGTCACAGGCTGTGTATTTTGGGGCAGTTAACTTTACCCCTAGAATCTTAACTTCATTTGTAAGATGGACATCCTAATGCATGGGTTTTGCAAGCAGTGCATGAGATTTCTTTTGTGAATGCTGTTATTATATTAATTGACATTTGATATGTGCCTAGTGAACAGCATCTTCCTTTTCTATGAGGTACAAGAGCAAAGGAAATCTTAGAAAAAGTACAATGTGTTGAAGTATATGTTAAAGAATTGCCCCATATGAGGATATATCTTTACATTTAGGCAATGTTGAAAAATGTAACATGAAATTTGGATTGTCGTCAGCAAATAATAATATTCTACATATTTGGCAAGAAAGTGAATTAAAAAAATTTACTAGTGTGTACATTCTGCAAATGTTATTGAGATTCTTATTAGGTTTATGTAACTAAACTGAAAGAGAAGGTGAGGGTGATTAAGATAAAATAAGAACCCGGGGGTTTTAAAAAGAAGAAATTAGTAGAATTAAGCCAAACTTTATAGAGAAAGAAATAGAATGTCATATCCCTAGGTTCAAAGGACAGAAATTAGGGATAATGTTCTTGGAAGAGGAGTCTAGAAAGAGGGCTGTGTTGGCAAGGATATGAAAAAAGGGAAACCTTCAAGCATGGGTGGTAGGATTGTAAATTGGTAGAACCACTATGGAAAACAGTATGCCAGTTCCTCAAAGGATTAAAAACAGAACTACCATAAATCCATTAATTCCAGTCCTGGGTATTTAGTCAAAGAAAAAGAAAGCACTAAGTCAAAAAGATAGAGGCACCCTTATGGTCACTGTAGCAGTGTTCACAATAGTCAAGATAGAGAAGCAACCTAAGTGCCCATCAGTAGATGAATGAATAAAGAAGGTGAGATATATACGTGTGTGTGTGTGTGTGTGTATAAGGTGTGTGTGTGTGTATATAAGTATGTGTGTGTGTGTGTACACACACACATATATATTGGGCTTCCTCGATGGCTCATCAGGTAAAGAATCCACCTTCAATGCAAGAGACACTGCAGACACCAGCTCGATCCCTGGGTCGGGAAGATCCCCTGGAGAAGGAAATGGCAACCCACCCCAGTATTCCTGCCTGAAGAATCCCATGGACAGAGGAGCCTGGCAGGCTACAGTCCATCTTGGAGGGGGGGCGTCACAAGAATCGGAAACAACTGAGCGACTAAGCACATAAATAAAGAAAGAAATCTTCCCATTTGCAACCACTCGGGGGGACCTAGAAGATATTGCACTAAGTGAAATAAGTCAGAACAAGAAAGACAAACACTGTATGATTTCAGTTATGTTTGGAATCTGAAATACAGAGGAGCAAACCTAACTTAACAGAAACACAGCCATAGATACAGAACAAACAGGCAGTTGCTGGAGGGGAGGGAGTGTCAGAGGAGGAGAAAAATAGACAAGGGCAGGTAAGAGGTACAAATTTCCCCCCAAAATTATGCAGCTGGTCTTGACAAGAGAAACTGATTGAAATAAAAATTCTGAAATAGAGCAGGATTTTAAGTGCTAGCATAAAGAACCCAAATTTTATCAAGTCTGGGAATGAGGGGACAAATGAGATGACTAGGGTTAGGTGTTAACCGTGAAAACCATATGAAAATTATTTCATTGAAAATTTATATATGTTGGGTATAAAGAGAGAGGACAGTTAGGGAAGGAAGTCATTTCTGCTGGGATCACACAGTTCTCGGTTTGGTTAGGGCTGCCCTGGTTTACGATAGCTATCCTGGTGTAATTATTAATAGTGGCCTCTCTCAGATGATTAATTGTATGATCACCAAAGTTGTTTTCATCATCTAGGGAAATTAAGCCTTGGAATTGAATGAGGACGGGAGGTATGGCAAATTGAGAACCAAGAAGGAGGATAAATGGCAAGTCTTACCAAACTTTGAGTCTGAATTTCCCTTTTAACATCAATAAATTCTGCAAATGCCCATGTTCTAGTAGTTAAACTTTTGGTATCTGTGACTTGAGAAAATCCATGACGACTAAAATCACTTGGAATTTAGTGTACTGTTAGATAAACTGATATTTTATTAGTCACTAGACATTTGAAGATTTATATTTTGTATCTGAGTGAGACATTATTCATCCCATTTAAAGTCCCTGCTTTCTGTGCTTCTAGATTGGTGGAACTGGAGCAAAATTCCAGTCCTCCCTACATAACAAAGTATCCATCCGTGGCCCAAAAGAGCAGACTCACTGATTTGTATGCAAAGCTTAAATTTTTTAGCACAACATTGAAGATACCAGTCTGGATAGAATTTAAAGTGGAGCCTGTGTATTACAATTCGAAGAATTCACTAATGGATGGCTCGTGAGAAAAGGCGACAGTGTGTGTACAGAGACATGGCGGAGGGAGCGGCAGGTAGAGTTTTATAGAAGTTGTATTCCCACATAAGAAAAAAAAATAATTTTCATACAAAAATAATATAAAGTAATCAATACTTGATTTTTACCAAATTTTTACATTGCATATCCACATATTTCCTTTGAGATATATTTGAAATCTATGGATGTGGTGAAAAGAGCATTGTGAAATTGCAGATTTAAATCCTGGTGCAACAATTTATCAGTTCCGTGAAATTAAGCAAATCCTTGAGATTTTCTGAGCCTCCCTTTCTCCGTTTATAAAGCTGGGTTAGTGAAACCATTGTGCAGGCTGTCACAAGAAGCAGAACAGACATAGTGTGTAAAATGCTTCAAAAACTCTGAATCAGTGGTTCTCGAACTTTAGCATACATTAGAATTACTTAGAAGGCTTATTAAGACACATTGCTGGGACCCACCCTACCCCCTTGAATTTCTGACTTAGCAGATTCTGCATTTTAGCAAGACCACCTGTGTGATGGACTGAATGTTTGCTGCTGCTGCTGCTAATTCACGTCAGTCGTGTCCGACTCTGTGCGACCCTGTAGACAGCAGCCCACCAGGCTCCTGTCCCTGGGATTCTCCAGGCAAGAACACTGGAGTGGGTTGCCATTTCCTTCTCCAGTGCATGAAAGTGAAAAGTGAAAGTGAAGTCGCTCGTGTCCGACTCTTCGTGACCCCATGGACTGCACTCTACCAGGCTCCTCCGTCCATGAGATTTCCCAGGTGAGAGTAGTGGGGTGGGGTGCCATTGCCTTCTCCAGGACTGAATGCTTATGTCCCCCTAAAATTCATACTTTGAAACTCTAACCCCCAATGTGATGACATTAAGAAATGAGACCTTTGGGAGGTAATTAGTTCATGAGGGTGGCATCATCATGAATGGGATTAGTATCTTTATGAAAGAGATCCTTGTGAGCTCTCTCACCCTCTTCCTACCGTGTTGATGATACACGGAGAAGAGAGGTGGTTAGTCTACAACGGAGAGAAAGGCACTCATCTGATCATGCCAATACCCTGATCTTTGTCTTCTAGTCACCAATAATGTGAGAAATAAATTTATGCTGTTTATAGGCCACTCAATCTATGCAATTTTTTATAGTACTTGAACTGACTGCCAGTCCATGTCATTTTAATGCTGCTCTTCTGGGTACCACACTTTGACATCCATGGATCTTAGCAGAGTTAAAAGCATAAGTCCCATCTTTTTAAGGGATATGTTGTTTTTTGGGGCGTGGAGTGGGAGAGGTTGCACATTATAAAAGAGACTTTAACAAAGAAATACATGTAACTAAATGTTGTACTAGAGAAGGAAAATCTTGGCTATGTGAAGAAAATAATAAAGATTGCTATGAATCCGTCTATTGGTCTCATGCAAACTGAAACCAAGGATTATACATTCAGCTTAATTTCAACTTTATAATGATTTCCTTTAATTACTGTAAAAGACCAAACATGAAGATGCAGTAGTGTGAAATTAATACTGACAACACTGAGCTTGCCTGGGCTCTGCAGATTAACCAGCATTTTACTGCATCAATAAAGGAATGAGGAAATAAAATTAAAAACTGATAGTGAATGGAATTACTTATTTGAAGCTAGTGATTATGTCAAGCTGTCACTCCCACAGATGGATTAGGCATAGAAAGACAACCAGATAAATTATAAACCACTCTATGAAGCTCGTATCCATCTAGTCCACAAGCGTGGTGACAATGGAAATCTGAAATCGACTTGGTCATGGCAGATTTGGGTTGCGTGTTTAGCATTTCATAGACCTCTAGTATCTTGAAGAGTAGAGATCAAAAAGACCCTAGAGGTCATGTGAGATTAGATTTCATTTTTGAGGCATTATACTGAATTATTTAATCTAAATGGAAAAAAAGAGTTTTTTTCTTCCCTTTTTAAAAATCACTGAAATATAATTTAGAGGAAAAGGAACAGTGCCAAATAGTATAGCTAAACCATATGAAATATAGAAATTACCTTAAGAAATAGCAAGGTTAGTTCTCTGCACTGGAATAGATTGTGTTTATTCAGGCGATAGATTTGATTTGTTTCCTTTTCCTTCTATTTCATTATTTTCCTTTCCCCTCTCTCTGTTCTTCTCATTACCATAACTCCTTTATAATCTAGACTCTTAGATCACTCAGAAGTCTCCTTAAAGTTGACTGGAGCACTGATTTCTGGGCAACTTATGTCTGTATGATTATAGAGGATCCTGGCTTTAGCTGAAACAAGACTGTGGGTTTTTGTTTTTGTATAGATAAAAGTAAAGAATTGTAGAATTGAACGTGATCTTAGAGAAGCACTCCTGTGTCTGTCAAATTGTGACAGGTTGTGGTTCTATCTTGCCTTTGCTCCTTACACCATCACTGTTGAAATGGAGAGAGGCAAGCATTAGGATTTTGCTAGAAGGGACATAATATTAGTAATGAGATTTTGTTTTGTAGCTGATCCCTTCTGAAGAGCATAAGGATCCTTTTAGGTTGGGACTTTGATGCAACTAATGGAAGCAGGCTGGAATCTGGATGCTGAAGAAAAAACACAAAAGAAAAAAAAAAGAGAAAAGGAGATTAAGGGGCCGGGGCATACACGTAAGATGGACTCTCTGTGGCCTGAGAGACCCTGTGTGGTCATGTCAAGGATAGATTGATTTCTTTCAGGTAATGGACAGAATTTGACCACCTCTCCTGTCACTGAGGGGTTTAATGGTAGAAACTCAAATATGGTAGAACTCAAAATTGTACTAGACACATTTGTAAATCTGCTGTCACAGAGTCAACCCTTTCAGTTTGGTTAGGATTCCCAGTGGAAAAAAAAACGTCACAATTGGAATTTTCCTTTAAAAATTTGCTATCAAATAAGTCCCCCATATGCCAGTCTATCCTAGGGGTTGTCTGATTTCCTCCTTCAGGAATCTCAAAATCTGGGGACAACCATCAAATCTTCCAGTTAGAGGGGTTCCCTGGTCATGTATCTCTTCATTATCCATGAGAAAAACTTCACTGAAGCACTTCAGTAATGGAAAGTGATGGAGCTTTCAGTGATGGAACTCTGGCTGTGTTTCATTTTTCTCATAGTTTTATTGTTGGAGCATTATTTCAAATGAAAACCTTCCCACCAGCTCTGAGAGAGTGGAGTTAATCCAAGCTCCTAATGGACCAAGTCTGCCTTTTCTAAATGTTCTGTATACTCATCCTGTATAGAAGATAATGCTCCTTAGTACTGACTGTTCAAGAATACTGTAGTAAAACCTCACAGTAATTCCAGATACTATTACTGTACCCATTTTATAGTTGAGGAAGTCAAGGAACATAAAGATTAAGCATATCACCCAAAGTTACATAGGATTTAAACAAAAGAGCTGGTATATGCCACCAGGTGGTCTTATTGACAAGCCCATGGCCTTAACCACTAGGTAAACAACCTTCGATATACTGATGGAAAGTCATTATATCAGCTTTTTGTTGTCCCCTTTCTCCTCTGGATATTTATATTCTAACAGAAGAGTGTCACTGCTTCTCCAATTAGACACAGGACCTTTGAATCATACAAAAAGCAATCTTAATATTTAGATGCATTTCTCAGTGTCATTCAATAAATTAATTTTAATATAACTAAATACACTTCTTAATGAGGTAAAGGATACATGAAAGTCAATAGGAGATATATTGTGCAGAATAGAGCTTTGTGCAGCTTTAGAGCTTACAAGTGGTACTTTAACAGGTTTCCATTCAATGTCATAAGAAATTGATCTCAGATGCTAGAAAATGGAACTGCTTATGGAAATCTCAGACTCATACCAAGCATGTATTTTTCACATTTCTTTCCAGCTTGCCTCCAACTTACTGTCAGAGCAGTAAGAAAACCTGCAAATGGAGAAGAAATGTTGTAAGCTCTTCAAAAAGCATTCAAATACAACTGAGGGAGATAGGTTTTTTTTTTTAAAGCTTTAACCTGTCCTTTCTGGGTCATCTGATGATAAACTCAAAAGACTAAAAAAACTCAGTATAAAGGACCTCCTTGCTTTCTGTGGAAAGCTATTGCTTTTCTTCCACTCTCTCTCATTCTCCTTTGCTTTCCCTCCCTCCTGCTCTTGTATATAACTCATTATTATCACCCAAGCTTGCTTCCAAAATTCTGAAATTTATTCAAAAGAAGCAATTAGTACAAAATATTAAAAATATAAGGAAAATAAAAATGGAGGCAGCCACTGGATGAAACAGATCAAATCAGGGGGTAAGTCTTAAAAACAATAGTAACAATTTTTATTCAAAACTAAAGGAATTGCAATGGTAGAAGTAACATCAGAACACTGAAGTCCAATTCAAGCCTGATTACTGTCATGAATATTTGCAGTAAATATATGCCTTAAATTCAAGAGTTTCTCAAAAAACTAAATGATAGAGGGAAATGTAGCTGGTTCTTTCTTATATATTGATAATTACCAAAAGTCCACTGAACAAGAGATGAAAATATAGAGTGTGTTCAGTATGCATGGAATTTCCCTTGCAAAGAGTTGTCAATTTAGGTGGTACAGGCAACCTTTTCTGTCTTGAGATTACTGTTGAATATGGTGGAGATGTCTGAGGATTACTCTTTATTTCTCATCCACTGATGGACCATCTCTAACAGACAATTCTAACACACAAAAAAGGAAGACAAAGTCTTTAAGACTCTGAGACTAAATACAGCCTTCAAGTGTATAACCAAAAGAGTGGATCATTCCAATTGCTAAAAACAAAAGTACATATCAGAGTTTAGTTGTTTATCATATAGCAATCTTTGCAGATAAAGAGTGCTGAATTGGTCCTGGTGTGTGTGGCTCATTATCATTAATTAACTGTTCATTTGAAGTTAGAGGTTGATAAACGATGTCACTATTGGATGTAAACATCATATTAGATACATTAATGTTAGATATTTATATAAAAGGTTTTCCAGAGGAGGGGGGAAATAAATGAAAACCCACAATATGAAATTGAGCAGACATCTGTTATGGTGGCCAAACCTCCAGCAGGCTGGATTGATGATTATGAACCTATTACCGTTGATATATTACATAGAGCTGTGAGAATAGAAAGCTTTTCAAATTACACGGAGAGTAATCAACGGCCAGCAGCAATAGCCCCATGCGCTCTCACCTGCTGAGTGCCTCCCATAGGAATACATGCATCTCCAAGCCTGGAATTACTGGCAAGACAGAGGAGCTTTCTTTCGCCTTTAGTTGGACTTTCAAATCACCAAATAGAACATTTTGGCTAGCCAGTCCCACAGTGGGGGTGGCAGGAACCACGCTGCCAAAGCACTGCTAGCAGAGGCAGCCTCTGCCTCCTTTTCTCAGCATCTCAAGCCCCGTTACTGAAGCTTGTTCCTTTATGATCTCTTTCTTTGGTCTGTCTCCACTGCACAAATCACATATTTTTAAGAAAAATCAAAGCTCTAAAAGCTCACAGTGTGTCTCAAGGAAAGGGAGAAGCAGAGGGAGAGGGAGACAGGGAGGGAGGGAAGAAGAGAGAGACAGAGAGGGAAGGAGGGGGAGAGAGAGAGGGTGAAAGGAATACGAAGAATTTGGGGGGGATTTGAATAAAATTCTGAAACAGGAACATTTTAAAATTATAAGAATAGAAATTCCAACTATTGTGAATCAGACAGTAGGCTCAGAATCTACCTAGCCAAAGTCATAAGCTACCAAGTCCTGGTTACTAAAGCCAGGCGGATAACCTGGTGGTCTGCACCGGTTGTGGACAAATGTCTGATTTCATGCCTACCGTATAATGTGTTGTGCACTCTTGAAAAGTACAGCTAACATTGATTTGAGGGTAAGATAACTGGGTTTCCTTTATAATCGTTAGTCTTTGTGCATTTTCTATATAAAAACAATAGTTGGCACTACTTTAGCCTCTATAGCAACTTCATGTGAATTTGAAAATGGCATGCCTTCCTCAAGGTATGTTCTCATTATGCTGTAAATTTGTAATAAGTGTAAAAATATATTGCAACTATTCTGTGAAGTGTGCACATCCCCCTACCCAGGAGCATACCACCTGTACAACCACATACAATGCTTTTAGCACTTTGTATATGATTGATTCCCCATAATTCCAACCCACTGCTTCTTGGCCATCCCATGCTANTTTTTAGGAAATGCTTAAACTTTGTTACAAGACTTTGAGAGATTATGAACGTTTTGATGTATGGGTACAAGTTATGTAAGTTTTTGAAGGGCAAGAGCTATTACTAAATGGAAACACTGGTTTCCAGCAAGAGCTTCTATGCATTGGTCCAGTCTTGTTACCAAAGAACCCTGATATCAGAGCACCAGGGCAGTCCACACATGAAGAAAAATAATCCTGATAAAATATAGGATCTGAAGATTAGCTAAAGCAGGCTTGTTCAAAGGTGTCCAAGCAGTTGTTGTGCATTATAACCTGAAATAATATAGTATGAGCAGTTTTAACTGTAAGTTTGAGAGATGTGCATTCAGACTGTTTTCGGAGTCTGATTTGGTTATGATTGCAAAAAAGCAGATTTTCCCTTCTTCTCACTTAGATGGCTGTCCTAGAATCTGTGTTTACATCCATATCTTCATATATATATATTCATCTATATATATATATATATATATTTAATTTTGGCTGCACTGGGTCTGTGTGGCTGCACACAGGCTGTCTCTAGCTGTGGTGAGTGGATGCTACTCTTGAGTTGCAGAGCACAGGCTTCTCATTGTGGTGGTTTTTCTTTTCATGGAACACCACCTCTAGAGTGTGCAGGCTCTGAGGTTGTGGTGCCTGGGCTCAGTTGCTCCACAGCATGTAGAATCTTCCCGGACCAGGTATCGAACACATGTCTCCTGCACAGGCAGCCAGATTCTCGACCATGGGATCACAAGGGAAGTCTCCACCTAACTATTTATTCTTCTTTTTTTGTGGCAGCACAAGGAATATTTTGGTGTTTGGCGTCAACAAAAAGACCCAACCATCAGAAGAGATATAGCAACTGACTTCAATCATGTAGCCTTAACTGCTTGAATAGAAATTATGAAGAATCTGCACACATCCAGATTATTCATAATTTTATATATAAAATTCATGTTATACGTTTTCATATATATCTATCTAATTTCATAAATGAAAATTTAGTTAAAGTCACAGATTGAGAAGGTCCTAGTCAACCAACAAGATAGCCCAGGATAAACAACAAAAGGAAGCAAAGAAAGGCAGTACAATTACTGCTTAAGCATTAACGTTGGCCCTAGCCTGCGTGTCTCTTAGCTGCGGTGTGCTGTGCTGACTGTGCCTAGTCACTCAGTCGTATCTGATTCTTTGCGACCCCATGGACTGCAACCTGCCAGGCTCCTTTGTCCATGGGGAATCTGCCGGCAAGAACATTGGAGTGGCTTTCCGTGCACTCCTCCAGGGGATCTTCTCAACCCAGGGATCGAACCCAGGTTTTCCGCATTGCAGACAGATCCTTTACTGTCTGAGCCACCAGAGAATTCCCTTAGCTGTGCTAACATGGGTTAAATATGAATCTAGCTGAACTTTACTTATTTACTTATTTTTATAAAATGGTGCAATAATGGCATCTTCCTTGTAAATGATGTAGAATTTTAAGGCGATTCACATGTAAAGAACTCAGATGGTGCCTAACATAGGACACACATACAGTAAATATTACTGATATTATCAGTTGGCTCTTCAGTTCCAGCAGTTTTTATTTCTAGGTAAACTCCTAAGTGCAAAAAGGGCTAAGGTCTGAAGAATACCATTTAAGTCATTTTGTGACCACTCTGGTTGAAGTACCATATGATTGTATAAACTATTTCAGATTTGGATCAACATGGCATATAAGCGTAAAACAAAGTAAAGGGGATCTGAAAAGTAGTCTGTTGCCAAGTCTATTTTTCAGAAAGATTCAGGGGGTTCCTCTAGTGATTTTTGATAGGAGTAAAGTCCAATGGGATTATTTCCAAGTTGGCCATAAGAAAGTGACACGGACTAAATCTGTGGTCCATTGGATAATGCAGGTGTCTGATATGATGTGGTAAAAATAGCTCACCCACCCAAGATTTTAACACCTATAACCTTAGTTTCCTTACTTCAGATCCTGTGTACCAAGCAGGTACTCGTAAAACATGTGCCACTTGTAAAACATGTTCCTGCAAATTAATTATTGTAAAACAAGGTCATATAATAAAAGATGAACAATTTTAAGTTTCAGCTAAGTTAAAGCATGTAGTTCTTTATCACTTTGTACTTTAACGGTGTGAATTTTATGGAGTTTTACTTGAAGAAATTATTTATTGGTGGTCATGGAGTTATTTGAAGTCAATATAAAAATAAGCAACAAAAGTATTTTACTTTTCAACTCGAACAAAATGAGTTTAATTTGCATGCGACCAAAGCTCTGAAGACTGCATTGCGTGCAGCAGCTTTGCCTGACTTCAAAGACACTCTGGAGATCAAAACAAAATCAAGTTCTGAGGAGTGATTCTCTTATTTTCTTCCTAACAAGCGTGATTTTGTTTTCTTTGTTGGTGTTGGCCATTTCAAGGCAATGTTAGAGTCTGTGGTGCCGTCGATGTTTGAGTGACTGCATCTTAACCTCAGAGGTAAGAGTGGCAGTTAATGAAAACATGGAAAGGCTGACATCTGAGGAAGAGCCTGCGATTGGAATCTGAAAACCTGAAGCCGGGACCTTTGCACTATTTCAGTATCCCTCTTGCACAGAAGTGCGAGTGCTCTCACCAGATTGGATTTATGTTGTGACATTTCCCCTTCCCTTTCAATTTTTTTGTATGTGATCATACAACATGACAATCATTGACTGTCCCTGTTAATCCTGCCTGAACCAAAGGACAGTGACCTTTTCCACATTCTGTCATCAGCTGGGTACGGTTGTCCCAGTCTCCTTCCTTTGTTTTCTCAGGGAAGGAAATTCAGAGCCAATCAAACTGTAAAATCCTGAGTGGGTTAAAACCAGGCCAGGGCTGCTTAAGCAGTGCTAACATTTTTGGAGATCATTTTTGTGACAGAGATTGAAAGGAGTATAGAAAATAGCACAACAGGATTCAATTCACGTGACAAAAGAAAATTGTATGAAGTTTAATCCATTCCCATTACCGTCTCAAGATTGTAATCTCCTTGGATGCTGACCCTAGGGAAGATATTTTTTTCCTACAATATGCTTCATCAAGTTGCTTTAGAAGTGGTGCTGTTGGCTGGAGGGAGGCGGCACGAGTTATATAACACACAATTTAAGATAATGGACTTTGAAAAGGAGAAATTAATATAAACAGATGAGGCCGACAAAGCTTCAGTCATCTAGAAGGTAGTTTCAATCACCACTGACATTAAACAATATCACCCCCACTGAGTCTACACCATGTTTATTATCATTTAATTTCTTGCCCAAATTGTTGCTTTCTTATCGTGATGTTGCAGGGATTGCAAGCTCTGTTATGACTACAATTGGTTAAAAAAAAAAAAAACGCATTCATCTAAGGGAGTAACAAGATACAGAGACTGAGCTCTCTATCTTAACCTTTTGTGGCTTTAAATATTCCACTGAAAACATTAGCAAAAATGGAAGCTATAGCATTTCCATAATTATCACAGCACTGTCTTTGTTCTTATAATGATAGAATCCATACTTTCAATTTGGAGTGCTTAATAATAGCAGCTGTCTTGTCTGTTCAACTGTGGGGTTTTAGGGCTCCCNTTTTGTGGCTTTAAATATTCCACTGAAAACATTAGCAAAAATGGAAGCTATAGCATTTCCATAATTATCACAGCACTGTCTTTGTTCTTATAATGATAGAATCCATACTTTCAATTTGGAGTGCTTAATAATAGCAGCTGTCTTGTCTGTTCAACTGTGGGGTTTTAGGGCTCCCATAATTATTCATTTTCACTCACTTGACAGTGGGTGTTTCCTTGAAATATTTCAGGCCACATCAGAAGACACAATTTTAAAATCCTTTTAAGCATTCCGCTATATGCAACAATATTGAATTATGCATTAATAAACCAAATTTAATTGACTTGGAGGCACATAAGTCCTTATTAATATATCTTAGTACTAAAAACTGATTGCTACAAATTGTCAACCAAATACAAATGCAGGCATGATGGTACTTTTAATGTATGAAGGTCCTCTGTTTCTTGGTCCTTAAAATCTCATTTCACTTGTTTTCACCTTCCCCCTTGCTCACTGCTTCCTCATGTTCTTGCTTTGGGTTTTCCTTCTCCTCTTATTTGTAAAAATATTTTATTTTGAAATAGTTTTAGCACACTGTTGTTGGTAATAGTACACATATGCATATGTGTTATAATTTCTCACTATGAAACATTTATACCAAATAATAATGGGAAATAATTGATCTGGTTTATTCCCAATATTCATATTTTATTTATTATTGTAATTAGCTTGATGCATATCAGAGAGACGGAGGGCCATTTTTCACTTTCTATGGNTTGTTGGTAATAGTACACATATGCATATGTGTTATAATTTCTCACTATGAAACATTTATACCAAATAATAATGGGAAATAATTGATCTGGTTTATTCCCAATATTCATATTTTATTTATTATTGTAATTAGCTTGATGCATATCAGAGAGACGGAGGGCCATTTTTCACTTTCTATGGGTAGGTTTCTGTTTGAGCTTTTTCCCTTTCAACTATCCATTAATAAGTTTTAGTAAATGATAAGAGGAGGGCTAGGGGAAAGGCAGACTGTCTATCCATGCAACAGTGTTCTTTACCATGATGGATTATATGCTTCTGAGTGTGTTTACATGTGCCTAAGAAGAGAGGTTCAAAAGATGAGGAAGGTGTTTTATGAGTATGCTGTGGAGATGCTAAAGAGGATAATTAAGGGAGACAGGTTTTTATGAGACATTAGGGCAGAGACAGGGTATGTATATGGGAGGTTGGGGTGGAGGCAGGGACAGTGTGTAAGCAGTTATAGAATGCTCTCAGGGCACTGATGCTGGGATCTGGAGACCTTTAATACTCTTTTATGTAAAAGTACGTGTTCTAGGGATAGTACAGAGGTTAAGTTCTTACATTATGCATATAGCACTCATATTTAATCTAAATAATTCATCCTAATATTTTTTTAAAAAACAAAGCACTGTTCATTGTATTCAATTATAAAATTAATGCACACCTTAATTATATAACTGAAAGTGACTAAAAGAAGCTGTATTAAATTTTGAAAGTCCTTGCCACTATAAATAATTTTGCAAATTTATAATAGTAAGAAAGAACTATCATAGTTAACCACTCTGAACAATTTAATAAATTTTATTTTTTAAGTTTTATTCATTTTTCCCCTAAATTTTATGAAACAATGCTTATAATCCTGTTTTGTTGTTGTTTTGCTTATTTTTCTCTTCAGTCCACTGATTTTCACATCCAAATATGAAACTGAGGCTCCAGATAGCTCATAGAAAATACTATATCTTTTTCTAAATCATATAAATGTATTTCAGGAAATGCTCTCATCAGGCAGAGACAATCATGTAGATATAACCACTGCTGCTGCTGCTGCTAAGTCGCTTCAGTCGTGTCCGACTCTGTGCGACCCCATAGACGGCAGCCCACCAGGCTCCCCCATCCCTGGGATTCTCCAGCAAGAACACTGGAGTGGGCTGCCATTTCCTTCTCCAATGCATGAAAGTGAAAAATGAAAGTGAAGTCGCTCAGTCGTATCCGACTCTTAGCAACCCCATGGACTGTAGCCCACCAGGCTCCTCCATCCATGAGATTTTCCAGGTAAGAGTACTGGAGTGGGGTGTCATTGCCTTCTCCACTAGAAAGCATTAAAGATTCCTTTCCAAAGATGGAAAGTTTCTACTGACTCTCAGGTACATGCACTGCTTTGTTCATTACTAAATGACAGATATCGTTTTATAATTCAGTGTAACAACTCTTGCTGCCAAATATAATCTCTTTCCTCATCTATGCCATTTTAATTTATAGCCACAGCATTTCTTTTTTCACAATATCTATATCCATATTTCTCAGAAATTATCAACCTTTACCCCAATACTTACTAACAATAAATAAGTCGATCTATGAAGAAGTTGTACTGGTGTTTTCCAGAGAAACAGAACCAATAGGGGCTAGATAGATAGACAGAAAAAGCCTTATTATGAGGGGTTGGCTCTCTCAGCTAGGGAGGCTAAAAATTCCCATGATCTGCCCTTTGCAAATTGGAGGCCCAAGATAAACAGAGGTGTGGTTTTTGTCCAAGGCCAAAGGGTTGAGAACCAGGGACTCAATGATCTAAGTCCTAGGCTGCATCTGAAGACCTAAGAAACAGGAAAGCCAATGTCTGAGGACAGGAGAAGATGGATATCCCAGAATTGACAGAGACCAAAATTTCCCTTTCTCCACCCTTATGTGCTATCCAGGCCCTCAATCTACCAAACCAAATGCTAATCTTGCCTGGAAACACCCTTGCAGTCATACCCAGAAATAATATCTTACCAGCTATCTGGGTATCTCTTAGCTTGGTCAAGATGACACATAAAATTAACCATCACAGAGGTTCAGTATTAAACATTTTCCAGAGAAACTGAAGTACTGCGATAGACTGTTGAAAGATGTCAGAGTTTTCTAATTATTCCAAGAACAAAAACTGGTCAAGACATTAGTCATGATATTATTCCATAGCAGTAACATTAAAACATTTAAGAAATATCAGTTATCTAGATATACTTCTTGTTGGCCGTGTCCTCAGAGAGTCAAGACTTATTTTCCCTGGATATTAGAAATAGAGCAAGAATCAAGAACCAGGCTCAATCCTACTTGATGCTTGAAAGCATTCCATTGGACATCTCAGTAGTTTAATGGCACCCCACTCCAGTACTCTTGCCTGGAAAATCCCATGGGCAGAGGAGCCTGGTAGGCTGCAGCCCTTGGGGTCGCTAGCAATTGGACACAACCGAGCGACTTCACTTTCACTTTTCCCTTTCATGCATTGGAGAAGGAAATGGCAACCCACTCCAGTATTCTTGCCTGGAGAATATCAGAGACGGGGAAGCCTGGTGGGCTGCCGTGTATGGGGCCTCACAGAGTCAGACACGACTGAAGTGACTTAGCAGCAGCAGCAGCAGCAGCATAGTGCATAAATGGGGCTCAGATGGTAAAGATTCTGCCTACAATGTGGGAGACCCAAGTTTGATCCCTGGGTTGGTAAGATCCCCCAAAGAAAGGAATGGCAACTCACTCCAATATTCTAGCCTGGAGAATTCAATGGACAGAGGAGCCTGGCGAGTTACAGTCCAAGGGGTCGCCAAGAGTTGGACATGACTGAGCGACTGAGTGTCTGAGCATAGAACACATAGTGCACAAACATGTCCATATGAACTTATCTAAAAATAAATGTGAACTATGTGGCTTTTATTAGGGAGAAACGAGCATATTATGAAATTACGTCAAGTAAAGCAAGGTGTTACAGTTCTTAAAGTCTAGAAACCTCTGGCTTTAGCTGGTAAACTATACTGTGACCTCAAGATGTGTGTATATGTGTGTTAGTTGCTTAGTCGTGTCCAACTCTTTGCAACCCCATAGACCTCAGCCCACCAGGCCCCTCTGTCCATGGGATTCTCCAGGCAAGAACACTAGAGTGGGTTGACGTTTAGGCATATACATAAAATAAAATTAAAAAATTAAAAGATAAAGCAAAAAAAAAAGTAAAATGAAGCAATTTATATAGCCCAGTGTAATTCTCTCAGGTCAAAAAGTATAACAATTTACTGCAAATCTGTGGCTTTCTTGACCTGAAAGCCTCAAGAACATTTCTATAAACCAGTGGTTCAAGACATTTATTTTAGTTTAATAATTATCTATTTAGTATTTAAGATGTGCCAAGAACCATCTGAGATGCTGCAGCTGAAGTATTGAATAAGACAACAGAGCATGCAGGTCTGTGGAGGTTAGCATCCAGCAGGAAAGCAAGATCATTAAACACGCAATTACAACTAAAGGTGTCTGCAGTTATGAAGAGATGCGGGATTAAGCGGACAAACAGCATGCTGTTTGTAATTGGGGCTTTAGGAAAAGCTTCCCAGGAAAAATTACAGCTAAGCTGTGACCCAGACTACAGGTAAGGTTTATCCCATTAAAGCTGGAATAGCAATAATAAGAAAGGGGAAAAAAAATTTAAGGAAAATAAAACAAAATATAGGTAAAAAGAACAGTATGTGTAAAAACTGTGGAGATGGAGAGATGTGAGACTATGACCCAATTTTAAGGTTTGGAATGGCAAGGGATGAGTCTGGGGAGCTAACGTGGTCTTATTTTCAATGTATTCTGTGGGAAGTTAGTTGGAGGTTGAAAAATATTTGAATACATTTAGGAAATATGAGCCATTCCCACAGGACCTCTCAGAGCCTTGACTATGTTAGTATTCACCACATAAATCTCCAATGTTTAGAACTTCTGAATTAAGTTATTGTCTCACTACAGTGTTTTTTTTTTTAGGCTGTCTATAGGAAGTTGACTCTATGACCACTTCACTATTTCTCTCTGAAGTGAAAGTGAAAGTCGCTTAGTCTTTATCCACTCTTTGCGACCCATGGACTATACAGTCCATGGAATTCTCCAGGCCGTAATACAGGAATGGGTAGCCTTTCCCTTCTCCAGGGGATCTTCCCGACCCAAGAATTAAACCAGGGTTTCCTGCATTGCAGGCGGATTCTTTACAACTGAGCTATTTTAACTGGGAGCAAAAAAAAAANTTGCTTAGTCTTCATCCACTCTTTGCGACCCATGGACTATATAGTCCATGGAATTCTCCAGGCCGTAATACGGGAATGAGTAGCCTTTCCCTTCTCCAGGGGATCTTCCCAACCCAAGAATTAAACCAGGGTTTCCTGCATTGCAGGCGGATTCTTCACAACTGAGCTATTTTAACTGGGAGCAAAAAAAAAAGGTATAAGAAGATGAGCTCAAACAGGATTTAGGTAGCAGTGTATGATTTCTTGGTATATTTCCACTGCCCTGAACCTAGAGTAGTTCATCTACTGTGGAATCCTGACTAATTCCAAAAACTTAATTTCTTTAGTGAGTTATATTCACCTCCATGCAAAGCTCACAGTAGATAAGAATCATCCATCCCATAATATTTTTTCCTGACTCCTAAAGGAGTGTTTTCCTATACTAGGTGCACATTTTAAAGGCATTGATATATTCTACTACTCCAGAAACTTATTTTATTTGGCAGCCATAGCCACCCCTCCGCAAAATGAATGAATGAGTAAATAAATATAAAAATAAGTAAGAATACTGGCAGCATGTTCCAAGAACTGTACATCTTCTTGATGGAAAATAAATTTACAGTGGATCTGGAAATTGAGACTGTTGAGCTAAGTTTTTGTTTACGTTCCAGATAATTCCAGTTTCTGCTGTCATCCAGGACTGTAAAAAGAGGGCTTTCCTGCATTCCCATTTCATAAAACCCTTTATGGATCATAAGAAGCTATTTGCAATTACATTAATTCAAATTCTAAATTCTGCCTAGATGAAGTTGACAGACTGCAGACAGCTAAGTGATGGGAATGGGTACAAATAAATTCTGTGAATGATAATTATTTATTGATCTGCAAAGTGCATTTAATTTGGATCAGTACTAGAACAAAGTCACGAATGTGGCGAAAGCTCATACAGTCCTATTGAAGACATGGACAAGAACATCTTCCTAGTGTGGACAGAACTGAAATGTTCCTGAGAGAAGAGTAAGAATTCCTTCTGTTTCAATTTAACACATGGGTGTTTAAAGCTTAGGGGTTTCTCTTTCCATACCCAAATCCTGATTTAAGAAGCTACTTTCAAAATATTTATTACCACTCCAGCCATTGCACCACAACCCTGTTATTGGTGTTTAAAATGTATACATTTATAAATTATGAATAGAAATTTATAGTCAGTAAAAAATCAGTGTTTTTCTTTTCATTTAAATTAGCAAAAGTTCTATGACAGTGAAAATCTGGAAATGGAGATCTTACTTTTGTTTTAAGCAAAGTTGTCTTTGTACAGTCATTGAAATAGTCCTGCCCCAAACACACAACTGAATGGTGCCAGTATGGGCCAGTCAGTTAAGCAGAACTCTAGCAGGGGTCTCATAGTTCTCATAAGGCAGATACAATATCCTGCCTTTACATCTACAGGAAGGAGTCAAAATAACCTTGTGTTCTTATCTACCATTAGATCAATCCAAAATAAAGATGACCAAGACTTGGTTGACTAGCTTGTTCTAGGTGCTTATGCCTAGACATTCTCTTCCAATAAATCTGAATTTGATTTGAGGAATTTCTTATTTTTTTAGCAGCACTCTGCATGGTTATAATGAAAGAGCTCCTTCAAAATAGAAATTTTCCATCTGGTATTCCTGGTACCCAACACAGTGCCTGGTACATATCAGACTCTTAAAAACTAATCTTTTAAACTAAGCTAAATTAAAAAAAAAAAAAACTGAAATATGATTGGACATGAGTATGGCTATGTTAGTCAAAACAGGTTGTATTTCCAGCAGGAAGAAATATCACCGAAGTCTTGGTTGTTACAACATAGGCCTGTTGACTATGCTCATAGTCCTGGCCACTTTCCAAGGACAGTGAGTGTCCATGAAGCCACTCAGGGGTCCAGGCTGACAAAGATATTACCATGATGCAGCTTCACCTTGTAGTTGTCTCACTCCCTCTGTGGTGGCTTTTGAAATCACCATGGAAGGGAAAAGGTGTGTGGGAAAGATTTTCTCTATCGATCAAGGGTTTTAGCTTGGGATTAATACACATTAGTTTATTTCCCATCCTTTGGCCAGAATTAGCCTGTGATCCCACCAAAATGCAAGGTGGCTGAAATGTGTGACACTCCTATGCCCTCAGAAGGAGAGAACTGATGGTGATGAACATCAGAGGTTTAATCGCTGAGGGAGACATATAAGAGTCATTTTTTTCATATGCTTCTTTGCAGAATTTTAGATAGTGCTCAAATACCATTCACGGACTCCTCCACGTCAGCTCTCCTGTCATGCTTCCCCATTGCAGCTCAACCAATGAACATGCGTTGTTTTCATGGAAAAGCTAGTGAGTGACAAGATCACCAAATAGGCACACTGTCTTTCCTAGAGTGTGTTACTTGCTCAGTTGTGTTCGACTCTTTGCATCCCATGGATTGTAGTCCACCAGGCTCCTCTGTCCATGGGCGAGAAATTCCTAGGCAAGAATAATGGAGTGGGTTGCCATTTCCTTCTCCAGGAGATCTTCCTTACGCAGGACTCGAACCTAGGTCTCCTGCATTGTAGGCAGATTCTTCACTGTCTGAGCTACCAGAGAAGCCCCACCCCATCCCACAAAGATTTACATCAGTAAAATATGATATAAATTGCACTTAAACATTGATCCTTGAGTTTTAGAGAGTTAAAAAATACACTTGTGAGAATTGAACACAGCCGAAGAAAAGGTCTCCAAGAGCATGTGGTTGGTGGTTAGATATTGAACAAAACACTTTGGAACTTAACCCAAATAACTGTTAATTCTTCCAGATTGATGTCAGTATTTTGTCTACCAAATAACACTGTGGATTGAAACTACTTGATATGTCTGCCCTATACCCAAAGAAGAGGGTTTCGTGTGTAATCACTGTTACATGGGAGTAGAACAGAGACATAGCTTTAAATATTGTCTTAAATACAAAAAGATAGTTAAACTGGCTGGTGTGTGTGTGCTGTCTCTCAGTCATGTCCAACTTTCTGAGACCCCCTGGTAGCCCGCCAGGCTTCTCTGTCCATGAGATTCTCCAGGCAAGAACACTGGAGTAGGTTCCCATTTCCTATTCCAGGGGATCTTCCCGACCCAGGGATTGAGCCTGCATCTCCTGCATTGGAGGCAGATTCTTTTATCACTGTGTCACCTGGGAAACCCAAACTGGCTGTTAGTATAAGTCAAAATTTTATTTAAAGAAATGAAACTTACAAGTTGTTTTGTTACTACATGAGGACTGTGATGGTTAGCTATATACTTAGCTTAAAAACAATGCTTTCCCCCAGAGTGAATTTTAAGTAAATGGTTAAAAACATTTAAGTGTTACAAAAGAAATAGATGCTTTTAAGTAAATTCAGACAAAGTAAGAAAAATTGAACATCTCTTACCTCTTTTCAAATCCCTGACAATAAGATCTTTTTTCTTGATTTATTTTGTTCCAAACTTTCGATATGTAAATGAAAATACACACATGCAAGGAAACACTAGCACTTACATCTTTATCCACATATTATAAATACATGTTGATCTCATCTAGACCTTGAGTGAAATGAAACTAGAAAAGGGTATTTCCTTACCTTTATCCCTGGTATCAAACACAGGGTCGAGCACATCATGGATTCTTAACTGATCACCTAAAGAACAGAAGGCCCTTAAGTTAACAAGATATCTTAGACAATTTTTGATATGAGCCTTATTCTTCTTTTATTTAAACTTTTTATGTTATACTGGAGTATAGTTGAAGTTGATTAACAATGTTGTGGTAGTTTGGGGCATAAGGCAAAGTGACCAGTCATATATGTACATGTATGCGCTCTCCCCCATGAACCTCATTATTTTTGTTGGCAGTATAGTGTTCCTGATGGCTTCCTAATGGCTTAGTGGGTAAAGAATCTGCCTGCAATGCAAGAGGCTCAGGACACATGGTTTTGATCCGTGGATTAGGAAGATCCCCTGAAGGAGAAAATGACAACCCACTTCAGTATTCTTGCCTGAAAAATCCCAAGGACAGAGGAGCGTGGCATGCTACAGTCCAAAGGGTCATAAGAAGCCAGACACGACTGAGAGACTAAGCATGCATGTATAGTATTCCATAATATAAATGTGCTATAATATTTTGAACTATTTTCTATTGATGGATACTTTAGGGTTTTTTCCTACTCTTTCACTATTACAAACAACTTGGAAATTGTTCATTAGTATGATTCCTGGAAATGGAATGTTTAGCTCAATGTTACAAACATTTATTTTGAGAGATATAAGTGAGATGGTTCTTCACCTTTTTGGGAAAATTACAAAACCATCTGACAATCTGATGAAAGTTAATATACCCTCTCCCAGTAAACTGTACAAATGCTCTATGTAATTGCTGAAGCTTCTGGTAATAATTCCAACTTTAAGAATCCCTGCTTTAGAGTATTATGTTGACTACTGTGGTTGATTCTCACAGAGAATCTCAGCTTTTAGATGCAACATGATCTGCCAGTTTTCCTTCAGGAAACAGATATACTGAAAGGAGAATTATGAGATCTTGAGATACTACATGCTAATTTGCCCCTCTGAAATTTTAAGCTCAGTTTACCGAATTTCAAAGGCAAATACTTCAATGTCAGTGCACTTGTATGACTGTAAGAAGCTCCACACTCTATCACATTAAAATCCCCAGTTAAGCCATGATTTTCTTATTGTCTTCTCGAAGTTCCCCTAACTGCTCCAGCCACAGTGATATTACCAAAAAAAAAAAAAATTTTTTTTTTACAATAAAAGGAAACACACTCTGTTTCCACTCAGATTGCATCAGGTTGGATTAAGTAAGAACTTGAATGTTGCCTAACCCAAACAAGAGTAGCACTGAATCATAAAAGAGAGCTCCAAGTGAAGACAGTTACAGACAGCTAGGAGAATGCTTTGTCAGCAGACCGCCTCTCCCAGTGGCCAACGGGGACTCAGAACAGCCCCCTTCCCCCGCAGCAGTTAGGTCAAAGAAGGGACTGGTTCATAAACCTGACTCAAACCAAGGAACTGTGAGGTGCCTGGGACACCAGTATTAGGGTCTCTCCTCCACATACACACCCCAGTTTCTTCTGTTTTCTAAGCTAGTTCATTTTCCTGAAGAGAATAAGGACAAATTAATTTCAATAGTCCTCCTCTCCAATGTCTGAGAAAACAAAGTATGAGCTAGAAGAAAAGACGTAAGTTCCAGCTGTCTGAGAGGAGGAATGCGTTTCTTTAAGGAACTGTGACTGATTTCCATGAAAACAAGTGCTCTTGGTTTACTCGGCTCCAGGAAGACTGAGGCCCTTCCCTCTTCATCCCTGAAAGGGACGTTTGGACACTGAGAGAATGGATTCAGACATCTTTAGAGTGGAATCACTTGGCTGGGCTCATTTCCTGGCTCCTGGGTTTTCACAGCTCAGCGTTTCAAAGACATGTCTTCAAAGTCTTTAACACACATTTGAAATTCTCGGTCTCTATCAAAACAAATCTGCCCATTTCCGGCTTCACTTTTCAGCGAGGCTCATTACAATCTTAAACTTGAACATTGTTAGAGAATAAGATCTACTCCTGTCTTTATTTTTTTTATTATTTTTTTTATTATTAATTTTTATTTTTTTAGTTTGTTTTGCTTTACAATACTGTACTCATTTTGCCATACATTGACGTAAATCAGCCATAAGTGAACCTGAGTTCCCAATCCGGACCCCCTCCCTTCCCCCTCCCTCCCCNAAAAAAAAAAAAACTGAAATATGATTGGACATGAGTATGGCTATGTTAGTCAAAACAGGTTGTATTTCCAGCAGGAAGAAATATCACCGAAGTCTTGGTTGTTACAACATAGGCCTGTTGACTATGCTCATAGTCCTGGCCACTTTCCAAGGACAGTGAGTGTCCATGAAGCCACTCAGGGGTCCAGGCTGACAAAGATATTACCATGATGCAGCTTCACCTTGTAGTTGTCTCACTCCCTCTGTGGTGGCTTTTGAAATCACCATGGAAGGGAAAAGGTGTGTGGGAAAGATTTTCTCTATCGATCAAGGGTTTTAGCTTGGGATTAATACACATTAGTTTATTTCCCATCCTTTGGCCAGAATTAGCCTGTGATCCCACCAAAATGCAAGGTGGCTGAAATGTGTGACACTCCTATGCCCTCAGAAGGAGAGAACTGATGGTGATGAACATCAGAGGTTTAATCGCTGAGGGAGACATATAAGAGTCATTTTTTTCATATGCTTCTTTGCAGAATTTTAGATAGTGCTCAAATACCATTCACGGACTCCTCCACGTCAGCTCTCCTGTCATGCTTCCCCATTGCAGCTCAACCAATGAACATGCGTTGTTTTCATGGAAAAGCTAGTGAGTGACAAGATCACCAAATAGGCACACTGTCTTTCCTAGAGTGTGTTACTTGCTCAGTTGTGTTCGACTCTTTGCATCCCATGGATTGTAGTCCACCAGGCTCCTCTGTCCATGGGCGAGAAATTCCTAGGCAAGAATAATGGAGTGGGTTGCCATTTCCTTCTCCAGGAGATCTTCCTTACGCAGGACTCGAACCTAGGTCTCCTGCATTGTAGGCAGATTCTTCACTGTCTGAGCTACCAGAGAAGCCCCACCCCATCCCACAAAGATTTACATCAGTAAAATATGATATAAATTGCACTTAAACATTGATCCTTGAGTTTTAGAGAGTTAAAAAATACACTTGTGAGAATTGAACACAGCCGAAGAAAAGGTCTCCAAGAGCATGTGGTTGGTGGTTAGATATTGAACAAAACACTTTGGAACTTAACCCAAATAACTGTTAATTCTTCCAGATTGATGTCAGTATTTTGTCTACCAAATAACACTGTGGATTGAAACTACTTGATATGTCTGCCCTATACCCAAAGAAGAGGGTTTCGTGTGTAATCACTGTTACATGGGAGTAGAACAGAGACATAGCTTTAAATATTGTCTTAAATACAAAAAGATAGTTAAACTGGCTGGTGTGTGTGTGCTGTCTCTCAGTCATGTCCAACTTTCTGAGACCCCCTGGTAGCCCGCCAGGCTTCTCTGTCCATGAGATTCTCCAGGCAAGAACACTGGAGTAGGTTCCCATTTCCTATTCCAGGGGATCTTCCCGACCCAGGGATTGAGCCTGCATCTCCTGCATTGGAGGCAGATTCTTTTATCACTGTGTCACCTGGGAAACCCAAACTGGCTGTTAGTATAAGTCAAAATTTTATTTAAAGAAATGAAACTTACAAGTTGTTTTGTTACTACATGAGGACTGTGATGGTTAGCTATATACTTAGCTTAAAAACAATGCTTTCCCCCAGAGTGAATTTTAAGTAAATGGTTAAAAACATTTAAGTGTTACAAAAGAAATAGATGCTTTTAAGTAAATTCAGACAAAGTAAGAAAAATTGAACATCTCTTACCTCTTTTCAAATCCCTGACAATAAGATCTTTTTTCTTGATTTATTTTGTTCCAAACTTTCGATATGTAAATGAAAATACACACATGCAAGGAAACACTAGCACTTACATCTTTATCCACATATTATAAATACATGTTGATCTCATCTAGACCTTGAGTGAAATGAAACTAGAAAAGGGTATTTCCTTACCTTTATCCCTGGTATCAAACACAGGGTCGAGCACATCATGGATTCTTAACTGATCACCTAAAGAACAGAAGGCCCTTAAGTTAACAAGATATCTTAGACAATTTTTGATATGAGCCTTATTCTTCTTTTATTTAAACTTTTTATGTTATACTGGAGTATAGTTGAAGTTGATTAACAATGTTGTGGTAGTTTGGGGCATAAGGCAAAGTGACCAGTCATATATGTACATGTATGCGCTCTCCCCCATGAACCTCATTATTTTTGTTGGCAGTATAGTGTTCCTGATGGCTTCCTAATGGCTTAGTGGGTAAAGAATCTGCCTGCAATGCAAGAGGCTCAGGACACATGGTTTTGATCCGTGGATTAGGAAGATCCCCTGAAGGAGAAAATGACAACCCACTTCAGTATTCTTGCCTGAAAAATCCCAAGGACAGAGGAGCGTGGCATGCTACAGTCCAAAGGGTCATAAGAAGCCAGACACGACTGAGAGACTAAGCATGCATGTATAGTATTCCATAATATAAATGTGCTATAATATTTTGAACTATTTTCTATTGATGGATACTTTAGGGTTTTTTCCTACTCTTTCACTATTACAAACAACTTGGAAATTGTTCATTAGTATGATTCCTGGAAATGGAATGTTTAGCTCAATGTTACAAACATTTATTTTGAGAGATATAAGTGAGATGGTTCTTCACCTTTTTGGGAAAATTACAAAACCATCTGACAATCTGATGAAAGTTAATATACCCTCTCCCAGTAAACTGTACAAATGCTCTATGTAATTGCTGAAGCTTCTGGTAATAATTCCAACTTTAAGAATCCCTGCTTTAGAGTATTATGTTGACTACTGTGGTTGATTCTCACAGAGAATCTCAGCTTTTAGATGCAACATGATCTGCCAGTTTTCCTTCAGGAAACAGATATACTGAAAGGAGAATTATGAGATCTTGAGATACTACATGCTAATTTGCCCCTCTGAAATTTTAAGCTCAGTTTACCGAATTTCAAAGGCAAATACTTCAATGTCAGTGCACTTGTATGACTGTAAGAAGCTCCACACTCTATCACATTAAAATCCCCAGTTAAGCCATGATTTTCTTATTGTCTTCTCGAAGTTCCCCTAACTGCTCCAGCCACAGTGATATTACCAAAAAAAAAAAAAATTTTTTTTTTACAATAAAAGGAAACACACTCTGTTTCCACTCAGATTGCATCAGGTTGGATTAAGTAAGAACTTGAATGTTGCCTAACCCAAACAAGAGTAGCACTGAATCATAAAAGAGAGCTCCAAGTGAAGACAGTTACAGACAGCTAGGAGAATGCTTTGTCAGCAGACCGCCTCTCCCAGTGGCCAACGGGGACTCAGAACAGCCCCCTTCCCNTTGGATTAAGTAAGAACTTGAATGTTGCCTAACCCAAACAAGAGTAGCACTGAATCATAAAAGAGAGCTCCAAGTGAAGACAGTTACAGACAGCTAGGAGAATGCTTTGTCAGCAGACCGCCTCTCCCAGTGGCCAACGGGGACTCAGAACAGCCCCCTTCCCCCGCAGCAGTTAGGTCAAAGAAGGGACTGGTTCATAAACCTGACTCAAACCAAGGAACTGTGAGGTGCCTGGGACACCAGTATTAGGGTCTCTCCTCCACATACACACCCCAGTTTCTTCTGTTTTCTAAGCTAGTTCATTTTCCTGAAGAGAATAAGGACAAATTAATTTCAATAGTCCTCCTCTCCAATGTCTGAGAAAACAAAGTATGAGCTAGAAGAAAAGACGTAAGTTCCAGCTGTCTGAGAGGAGGAATGCGTTTCTTTAAGGAACTGTGACTGACTTCCATGAAAACAAGTGCTCTTGGTTTACTCGGCTCCAGGAAGACTGAGGCCCTTCCCTCTTCATCCCTGAAAGGGACGTTTGGACACTGAGAGAATGGATTCAGACATCTTTAGAGTGGAATCACTTGGCTGGGCTCATTTCCTGGCTCCTGGGTTTTCACAGCTCAGCGTTTCAAAGACATGTCTTCAAAGTCTTTAACACACATTTGAAATTCTCGGTCTCTATCAAAACAAATCTGCCCATTTCCGGCTTCACTTTTCAGCGAGGCTCATTACAATCTTAAACTTGAACATTGTTAGAGAATAAGATCTACTCCTGTCTTTATTTTTTTTATTATTTTTTTTATTATTAATTTTTATTTTTTTAGTTTGTTTTGCTTTACAATACTGTACTCNTTTCTTCTCTCTGGAGTGTAATGAAGTGTCCAGTGATGAGTTAGAAGACGTCTGTGGTTTTGGAGATACTTGAGCTTCCTTTTTATTGAAGCTCCAGGGTGTGTTCCTGTGTTGCTGGAGAATTTGCGTGGTATGCCTTGCTCTGGACCTTATTGGCCCTTGGGTGGTGTACTCCTGTCTTTAGATTGTTCCTAAAAACTAACATTCTCCTGTTTTTTGGTAAGTGCTATTGTACACGAACTTAAAATTCATGGTTAATAGTACTAAGTAAAAATGTTGCCAGACAATTTTAAACTATGAAAGAAAAAGTGTATGCTTTCTCCTTGTTGCCCTTTAAGAAATCAAACTGAAGTTTAATTTAGGTAGGAAACAGGTTAATTGACAATAAAAAAGTTTAACCTAGATCCCTGTTAGGCAAGGGATATTTATTGCACAGACAGTGTCAATATCACCTGGGCTTTGATTAGAGACGAAAAATCTAGAGCCCTACTGAGATCTGTCTACTCTTGATATGCATTTTTACAAGACCCCCAGCTAATTCCCATACACACAAAGTTTGCATGCTCAGTTGCAGGACTCTTTGTGAACCCACCAGGCTCCTCTGTCCTTGGGATTTTCCAGGCAAGAAATCCAGAGTGGGTTGCCATTCCCTTTTCAGGGGATCTTCCCGACCTAGCGTCAAATCTGTGTCTCTTTCGTTTTCTGCATGGGCATGTGGGGGATTCTTTACCTCTGCACCACCTGGGAGCCCCGGGAAAAACTTAAGGAACACTAATTGAGGCCACCTTTGTGATGTCACCTAGAAACACAAAATGTTTCCAGCTACCAGGGGTGTTTACTGTCCTCAAGATTATGGCACTCCATGTAAATTCTCTGAGCAGGACAGGTATGGGAGAACATGTCCTTGAGGAAATCTAATCCAAAAGCAGAAAGTCAAAAAGACACTCAAAGCTCTGTTAAGATCCTTGTGCAGAAAACATTACTGCAAAATGACCAAATAAAGACAGGAATATTCAACTAAAACCAGAAGTTTTTGTTGCAAAAAAGAAAATTAAGGGCTCAAAATAATGAATAAAAACAGACTTGCTTTGTTTTACCTTATAATTTATATTGCTAATTTATTAATTAAAATTAGTATTTAATAACTTTTGTAACTTTAGTTCCCAAATAATACTAAATTATATATAGATATTTAGATAGAGGGTCTGAGAAGCAATAGTAAAACTTTGTTCGTATAATCAATAAATGTCATTCAATGCCAAGTACTGCTTTAGGTATTTAAGATACAACCTGCAAAGGAAAGAAAAAAAAAAATCTACCTTTGTGGTACTTAAATCCTTGTGTGGAAACATCAGAAATAAATACTCAAAAGAAGTAAATTGCATAGTAGGTTGGAAGTGATGAGTGCCGTAAAGTGCAGGGTTGGGAGCAGGTAGATGTCTGCCGTTTTAAGTAGAGCTATCCGTTGTGAAGGTACCATTTGGGCAAGACTTGAAGGAAGCAAGAAAGGTTGTAGAAGATAGTAGAGAGCCTAATTGTTTCAGCTTGTGATTGATACATGTGAATCTTCTGCATGTATTTACTATTTTTCTTTTTCTCTTTCAGTTTTATTGAGATATAATTGGAGGAGAAGGGGACGACAGAGGATGAGATGGCTGGATGGCATCACCAACTCAATGGACATGAGTTTGAGTAAGCTCTAGCAGTTGGTGATGGACAGGGAAGCCTGGTGTGCTGCAGTCCATGAGGTCGCAAAGAGTCAGACATGACTGAGCGACTGAACTGAATTGGCATGCAGCATTTTGGCTCAGCTGGTAAAGAATCTGCCTGCAACGTGGGAGACCTGGGTTCGATCCCTGGGTTGGGAAGATCCCCCTGGAGAAGGGAAAGGCTTATGCACTCCAGTATTCTGGCCTGGAGAATTCCATGGACTAAGTTCATGAGGTCACAAAGAGTTGGACACAACTGTGTGACTTTCACTTCACTCTGTAAGCTTATAGAATAGAACATAATGATTTGTTTTACATGCACCATGAAACGATTACCATAATAAGACCACTGAATCCATCATCTCATAGGGACGTGAAGTACAAGGGATCCAATGTAAACATGATTAATGTAATTAACACTGCTGTATACTGCATTTTAAAGTTATTAAGAGAGTAAATCCTAAGAGTTCTCATCGTAAGGAAATAATTTTTTTTTTCTTTTTACTTCACGTCCCTATGAGATGATGGATGCAGTTTGTACCTTTTGACCACTTTCATACAATCCCCCTTCCTCTCACCCACTGCCTTTGGTAGCCACAAATCTGATCTTTTTTTCTATGAGTTTGTTTATAAAGTATAATTAACCTACAATAGTGTGTTAGTTCTTGGAGAATAATATAGTTTGGAATTTCTCTACATTATAAAATGAATACCATAATAAGGCAAGTTTTCATCTGTCACCATACAAAGATATTCCATCATTATTATGCTTCTTATGCTGTACGTCTGATACCACTGACTCATTTATTTTGTAACTAGAAGTTTGTATCTAATTTCCCTTGTTTGTTTCACTCATCTCCTGATTCTCTTCCCTTCTGGCAACCACTTGTTGTTCTCTGTATCTATGCATACATTTCTGTTTTTTTTTTCCATTTATTTTGCTTTTATATTCCACCTATAAGATGAAATCATACGGTATATGTCTTTCTCTGTCTGATTTATTTCACTTAGCATAATACCCTCTAGGTTCACTCATGCTTTTGTAAATGACAAGATCTCGTTCTTAATTATGGCTGAGCTATATTCCATTTTATATGTACCATATGTATTCTTTATTCATTCATCTACTGATGGACCTTGAGGTAACTTTCATATCTTGACTGTTGTAAATACTGCTGCAGTGGACATGTCTGTGCTCAGTCATGTCTGACTCTGTGACTCCATGGACTGTAGTCTGCCAGGCTCCCCTGTCCATGGAATTTTCCAGGCAAGAACATTGGAGTAGACTGCCATTTCCTACTCCAAGGTAGGGGTACACATATCTTTTCAAAATAATGTTTTTGTTTTGGAAAAGTACCCAGGAGTGGAATAGCTGAATTGCGTAGTAGTTCTGTTTTTAATTTCTTTGAGGAACCTCCATACTGTTTTCCTTAGTGGCTGCCCCAATTTACATTTTAATCAACAGTATATGAGGATTTCCTTTTATCCACATCCTTGCCAATGCTTGTTATGTGTTGTCTTTTGCTTAATAGCCATTCTCACAGGTGTGTAGTATCTTTCATTGTGATATAATTACCATTGCTCTGAAGATTAGTAATGTTGAGCATCTTTCTCCCAGCTGACAATTTGTGTGAAAAATGTCTACTCACATCATCTGCCCATTTTAATCGTGCTTTTCAATGTTGAGTTGTATGTGTTCTTAGTATATTTTTGTCATTAACTCCTTATGAGATAATATCATTTGTTATTATCTTCTTCCATTTAATAGGCAGCCTTTTCATTTTGTTGATCATTTCCTTCACCGTGCAAAAGCTTCTTAGTTTCATATAATCCTATTTGTTTAATTTGAAAAAGTATTGCTCAGGCAAAGAGTATACTGGCTATGTTTTCTTCTAGGAGTTTATGGTTTTGGGTCTTATGCAAGTCTTTAACTCATTTTTAGTTCATTTTTACATATAGTATGAGAAAATAGTCCAGTTCGATTGTTTTGCATGGAGCTATCCAATTTTCCCAACACCATTTGTTGAAGAGGCTGTCTTCCCTCACTGTGTGTTCTTGCTTCCTTTGTCATAGGTTATTGACCTTACAAATATGGATTCATTTATGGGTTCTCTATTCTGTTCTGTTGATCTATGTATCTTTATTATCTTCCCTGGTGGCTCAGATGGTAAAGCATCTGCCTACAGTGCCTACCACGTGCAAGACCTGGGTTCAATCCCTGGGTCAGGAAGATCTCCTGGAGTAGGAAATGGCAACCCACTCCAGTATTCTTGCCTGGAAAATCCCATGGATGGTGGAACCTGGTAGGCTATGGTCCATGGGGTCGCAAAGAGTTAGACACGACTGAGGGACTTCATTGCTCACTATGTGTCTTTGCTAGTGCCAGTACCACACTGTTTTGATTACAGCAACTTCATAGTGTAGTTTGAAATCAGGAAGCATGGTACTTCAGCTTTGTTCTCTCTTTAGATTATTTAGGTTATTCAGGGTCTTTTGTGTTTTCATATAAATTTTAGAATTATTTGTTCTATTTCTATGAAAAATACCATTAGTATTTTGATAGGGAGTACTTTCTATCTGTAGACTTCCTTGGGTAATATGGTCATTTTAACAATATTTATTCTTTCAGTGGTATATCCTTTCATTTGTTTGTGTTGCCTTCAATTTCTTTTAAGGGTGTCTTATAGTTTTCTGACTACAGGTCTTTTTCCTCTATAGTTAGATTTATTCCTGGCTGTTTTGGGTATTTTATTCTTTTTGATGCAACTATAAATGGACTGTTTTTAACACTTAAGGAAGAGCAAGGGAGGGAGATGTTCTCCTAACTTGTAATATGATTGTTGATCCACTGCTTTAGTGATAGTGTAAAATCCCACTCTATAAATTACATATTATCCTTTCTGGTGAGCCATACATTCAGCTGGGAGTGAATTCAGATTTCATTTTTCAGTTGCTCTTATTTTATATGTAATTACATCTAGAATTAAACATGATAATAACTTTATCATGTGCTTACTATGTACAAAGTATCTTTTTCTAATCTTGGAAGAAGGTACTTTTATCCTTGCTTTAGAGATAAGGAAATGGAGGGTCTAAGATGATAAGATGGCTTGTCTCAGAAGCCAAAATCACATTTTTTTTTTTATTAAACTACCCCCATCATTTGAACTCAGTGCATTATGTTAGACACTTGTAATCTCTAATTTCATTACAAGTGTACTTATGGGATGAAGTACACAAATGTCTTATTACAGACTTTATACAGTAGTGACAAACACAAAAAGAGACCACACAGACAAGTAAATGCTGTTTGATGGCAGGTCAATACTTAAACCATACTACAACTTCAAGTTCCTAAAACAGTCTACAGTACTACCATTTATCAGTTGTGGTGCTTTGTTTTGATTTTTTTTTGTATTCCATACATATAGTTGCTCTCAGACTGAATTCTTACTATGAGCTGAAGACTATATTATGTACTCCAAATATATAATTGAATTTTATCTTAAAAACATCATTTTACAGATGAGAAAACAGGCCCAAGGAGGTTAAGCAGGCCTGTGTCCTTAAGTTTCACAATGAATGATGAGTCTTAGCCCCTTGTTTGGAGCCCTAGAAACTTCTGTGTAAGGAACTGCTTAAGGTACACAGTGCAGAGGTAAGAGAAAGCCCATCAGAATATGATAAATCTAGAAATTGGCAAGGAGTAATTATATTGGACTAGAGGCAGGAAGTCAGGGCAAAATACCAATTGTGCCTGTAGAAAGATGGTTCTGGAACCAACGGCATTGCACATTAGTGATGAATCTGTCATTTCTGCCCCTGAAGACTTCAGCAAAGGACCTAGATGCCCTAGATGACATACCTTTATAGATCTATCTTTGCTGGGAGGTGGGAGGACAAAAACCTTTTCAGAGTCTGAAATGATTCTTAGCGTCCCTGGTCATCATAAACTGCTGGCAAACCGAAATGGAAACGAAGACTAAAAAATCAAACAGCACTGTGTGCAGCTCTAGGTACAATAAGCTATTGATAACAGAGATCCTGAGTCATCAAGAACACATTGAAGGAAACAGAGATGTGTGCAGTATATGATAGAAAGCTTTTCATTTAAAATTGTTAAACTGAAAGACTAGGCAGTTGATCTGGCAAGTTTTATGGGCCCTACTGGAGGATTCTCTTTACGTGGAATCCTCATTTCCTGACAGCCCTGGAAAGATCAGGCCGAATTGTGATAATGCTCATCTCTGCGCATTATAATGAAGCTGCCATGGTAACTCTAGAAGTCACTTTTAAAATGTGCAATTTTAAAAGTTCATTTCCCAGAAAAAAAGATTAGTATAGCTGTAACACTCATAATAATCTAATGAGACTTGAAAGGAACATTCAGGCAAAAAAAAAAAAAAAAAAGACATACAGACTGCTTGGATTTCACAATTGCACTGTCCTTCTGAGAATGACATGGTCCACTCATGACTTCCCTAATCGATAAAACAGGAGGATATTAGATCAGAAACTTAATTAAATTTTGGTGCGTAGAACCCAGCGGTAGAATTCATTCAGTTTCTACTTAGCTGAGTATGCTTGCTAATCCAGTCACAGAAGTGCTTGCACAAAAAATTTCATGTACTTGTCATCTTCATAATTTAAGGAGCTAGGTATAATCAATGTGGCCAGCATTAGTTATCTAGGAAAGGTGGACTGTGCCTTTTATGACTGGTCACAGAAATCAGATTGGGAAGAAACAAATGTGACATAGTGGAATTGGGTCCATTTCCAAAATAAAATCGTCTGTCATCAGCTCCACCCATCCCCAGCTTTTTGATAGGGAAAAGGTGTAAATCAACACCCAAGGTCTCTATGCCTTCTTATGGAAAGTATTTATTTTTCTAACAGAGTTTGTAACTTCTTAAAAGTTCATTGCTTTTTGGAGACTGAATCTGCCAGTCTAGAGAGATAGCATGCTCAGGGTGCTCTTGTTGTCTCAAGGACCTCATAAGCACCAGATCCATACATTCCTGGAGGTATGATGTGAGTCATTTCTTCAAGTGGCATGTTTCATTAGAATGCCTTTTCTAGGATTTTCCTTGAAGGCTTACAACTTAGGATCAGGGTCCCAGCTGCAAAATTCAAATAAGTCAAATTTAATAAAGCTTTACTAGCAGAAGGCTTTTATGGCCATCTGCTAATAGAAGAAGAACTTTAATTTATACATAGCATTTCACATTGTTCAGAAAACTGTCCTACAAATTTCAAGTAATTATTAACCTCACTTGCTTGTTTGCTTGCTTCGTCACTTCCGTCGTGTCTGATTCTTTTTGAATCTATGGACTGCAGCCCTCCAGGTTCCTCTATCCATGGAATTCTCCAGGCAAGAATACTGGAGTGGGTTTCCATTTCCTTCTCCAGGGAATCTTCCTGAACCAGGGATGCCTTTTAAAGAAACTAAGCTACTTTGTCCAGAAATCATAGAATTTCATTTCCCCATTTAGTGTGACTTTCCAAAACACCCAACAGTGACTTAATCAACAATGTCACCAATTTAGTTAAAGAAAAGGATAACAAAACTCTTTGATTATTCTACTGGCCCTCCCTGCTCACATACATACTCACACACATACATAATTTCTATCCCAGTCAGGTGAATTGATCATTTGACATCATGTGGAGAAAACAGGAGAAATACACTGAGCCATCTGTTTTGGTTTCATGTCAAACCAGCCTTGCCATCAAAACATTATTTTGGCCCTTTCAATAATTTCTCAACATGTTGGTGGCAGTAGAATCAGAGAAGCACAAGTTTCCTCAAAACTGATTATATTACACACAATGGGAAAGAAGTAGAAAATTAAATTAGGCCAGTAAGCCTGTTTAGTAGACTTCCATAATATTTGATTGTCAAAGGACAAGAAATGCTAGCTGAGCCTTGTCCCCTGAGAACAATGGCAGGGCTCATTCTACCTCACACACGTTTGACTTAAATCTTTTATAATCTTTTATAAATTTCTTGAGGGCACTTCACAACTCTCACAACTTGAATATTTAGTTCATAGAAAGTTTTATTCAGCAGGTGGGAGCAAACACTGGTCAACTCAGAGTCCCTGACAGTCTGTGCCCCATTTTAGCCATAAACTGATAATGGTTAGAGAAACTTTACCCTCAGCTTTTATAATTAATAGTAGCTACAAAGATGGACTCGATAAAGGACAGAAATAGATATTAAGAAGAGGTGGCAAGAATACACAGAACTGTACAAAAAAGATCTTCACGACCAAGATAATCACGATGGTGTGGTCACTTATCTAGAGCCAGACATCCTGGAATATGAAGNCTCTGATGCTGGGAGGGATTGTGGGCAGGAGGAGAAGGGGATGACCGAGGATGAGATGGCTGGATGGCATCACTGACTCGATGGATGTGAGTCTGAGTGAACTCCGTGAGTTGGTGATGGATAGGGAGGCCTGGCGTGCTGCAATTCATGGTGTCTCAAAGAGTCGGACACGACTGAGTGACTGAACTGTACTGAACCTTGTCCTGAATTGTATTTAAAGCACTGGGCCACAGAGTAGAAAAGACAGAATCCCTTCTTTTAGGAAATTTGCTCCAAAGTAAACAAACCACTAGCACACCGGGAAGAATGGACCCTCTTTCCACTCAGCCATTCACATTCATCTGTCCCCAGGCACTTCGCTTTTCCTTTTCATCTGAAGGTTTTCCAAAGGTTTCAGTATTTAACTTCAACCACACCACTGCCTTTTTTATTTTATCAGGAGATCTTACAACTTATTTTATTCATTATAAAAGACGTGAGATAACCAAGTTTTTCAACTTTTTTCCCCTCTATCTCAAAATTCATGTCTAAGATGAACTGTGCTCAGGTCCTTCCCTTTGATGCTGTCTTTATCCCCTGCAAACCTACCACTCATTTTCTAAATACGCTCACTTGTGCTTCTACTCTCAGGTCGTCGTAATCCATGGGCACAGCCAGCTGCTGCATATCCCCGTACCTCCCTTCCACTCAGCCTAGAACATTCTCCCACATTTGCCCTGCAGGAGCACGACTGCTCAACTCTTGAAACTTGGAGATGAAACCCAAATTTCCATACCAAATACCATGACTTATGAAGTCATTCCTATCTCTTCTCATCATGAATGCCACACTCCAATCTCACTAGATTTCCTACAAAACCTTAAGCCCCATCTCTATGTTCATGTCTTCATATCTGTCTTCTTAAGCTTCTCCTCCTGGTTGAGGCCTCTTCCTCTTCAATGGGGCTCAAGCGTCTCCTCTTTGAAATCCATCTCAGACCCTGGGGTGGGCATGATCGAGTCCATAACTCTTTCTCCCATCAGAACCCGTCACAACCTCTTCATTAAAACAGTTATTTGTATACAGTCTATCTGTCTCTCTTTGAACTGTCCCATCCAGATTATGGAAATTGATAACCTTGGAGCGTTCTTTATAGTGTGATGATAGCCGGGAAATAGGTGCTCAGTAAGTACTGTTTCAGAGTTGGATAAATTCTTCTTCCTCATTAAGGATTTTGCTAATTTGTTTTCAACCATAACATATAAATACACAAACACATACACGTGTACAATTGTGATGGTTAATTTTATACATCAACATAAAAGCCACAGTACCCAGTTAGAAGTCTCTGTGAAGAGATACTTAATGATGAGATTATCATTTAAATGGGCAGACTTTGAATACAGATTACCCTTCCTAATGTGGGTGAGCCTCATCCAAACAGTAGAGGGTCTTAATAGGAAGGGGACTGACGTTGCCTGAAGAAGAGGTAATTCTGTCAGAAGACATCTTTGAACACAAACTGAAAGTCTTCCCTGGATCCCCAGCCTGCTGACCTACTCAAGATTTTGGACTTGGCATCCTTCACGATCTCATGAGCCAATTTCTAAAACAATCTCTATTTGTACATTCTATTGGTTCTATTTCTCTGGAGAACCCTGATGAATACAATAGTCAACACATACTTTTTATCAACTGAAATATTTCAATGGTTTTCTCTCCACACACAAGTTTCTAAAACGAAATGACGCAAAAACAGTTGTAAATACACTTTATGAGTTTAGGTTTGGAAATATTTACTTGTGAAGGTGTGTTTGTGACCCAGTAACCCTGAAGTCACCCTGAATGTGAGTTTGAGTTCTGGCTCTAGCAACTGGGTGAACGTGTTCAAGTTACTTAGCCTCTTGGTTTTCTTTGACTTCTCTTTAGAATGAGGTCAAACTACCTACCTTATATGATTGCTGTTGTGAGGATTAGGTTTTATGATGAAAACATGTACAGTGCTTAAAACAGTGCCTGACACATAATCTGTGCTCGTGAGTGTGTGCTAAGTCACTTTAGTCCTGTCTGACTCTTTGCAGCCCTATGGACTAGGGTCTGCCAGGTTCCTCTGTCTATGGGATTCGCTAGGCAAGAACACTGGAGTGGGTTTCCATGCCCTCCTCCAGGGGATCTTCTCTGCCCAGGGACTGAACCCACATCTCTTATGTCTGCTTCGTTGGCAAGCGGGTTCTTTACCACTGCTGCCACCTGAGAAGCCCCGTCTGTGCTCAGTAAATGTTAATCGTCATGTTTGCAAAGCCTGCTTGGTCTGCCTAATTGCTTCAGTTTATTCACTTCCCTTTGTTAATTTACTGAAAAAATAGGAATTATCCTTTTTTGCAGCTCCTATAGTCTAAAAATTAATGTACAATAATATATTTGTTATTATGAAATTCAATTACTAAGTTTTTTTGATGGGTTATATATCTAGATGTAGTGATATTATATATGTATTCCTAAGGTGATATTTTTTGAGTGCTTATCATTTAAAAAAATCTGTCTACTTTGATTCTAGGATATAGAAAACGTGGAAAGTTCAAATATATAGGTAAAAATGAAAGACATTTTCATTTAATAAAGCTATAATCAAGACAGAAAGCATCAATTAAGTAATTACTTATGGGAATAAAAATATTGTTTTTGAGTTTGCTAACTATCCTTCCTTGCAGAGGGGTTGCTAGCATTCGGTTTTGAGCTATAACATATGCAAATACATACATAATTAGAGCCAACTCTGGGATTCATTATTATGAAAGAAAACAGTAGTTCAAAAAGAAAGATCTCAAAAGACATTTTGTTTGGCTGGGTACTGGACCACATGATTTAGGGAGAATTAGTAGATTTATTTTGGAATATGTATGTGTGTTTTAAGCCTTAATCTAAAACAAGACCTAAATCAACCATTATTTCTTAGCACAGTCCAGCTTATTATTTAATGATTTGTTTCAGAATTGTGTTAATAAAATAGGAAAGTCAACCAGGAAGAAAGGAATGAATGTGTGTGTGTGTGCTTCACACATCAATCCTGTAAGACTTTGCTTTTTCCTCATTACTTTCTGTTTTCCACTGATGGAATTGAATTCCTCTTGCCCTTTCTTGATAAAACATTATGTCCCTAAGGCATTTACTAAATGTTGAAAGAAAACATTCTTTTTCCCCCCGCTTTGAGTATGTGAAAGATTGATGATGAAGACATTTTCTATCTTCTCTCATTCAGTTCTGACTTTAGATCATTCCTAATACTTTGACAATCAAATGCACTTGAAAGATGTAGGTGAAATAATCTTCATTCTTTTGTCAGTGGTAAAACAATTTCTTATTTACAAGTGGATCAAGAAACAGACACTTTTCACTGAATTATATTATAATAAAAGACCTATAAGCATAAATAATAAACTGAGCATAATGCAATATAAGTTAAAAGGACCTATATTCCTGAAGTCATTTAAGTCATTTCCCATCTTCCAATCAGGCTTCATTAAGTCGATACAGATTGATGAGTGTTGATCTCTTTCTTGTAAATTTCCAGGAAGAAAGATGCCTCATTTAAGGAGTCATTATCTTTATCTGTACATATGTGTGTGTGTGTGTCTGTGTGATATGCTATTTTAAAAAAATTCAAATTAAGTTTTAACATGTGACTTTGCATTAAGTATTTACTTCTTTTTGACTTCTGACAGGACAACCTCACTATTGTCTTATGAAATCAGAATTGCTATCCTATTTTGTAGAAAGGAATGAGGCACAGACATGCCTTCATTCCACAGATCATTAACTTTTTTAAAAAGGGTTTTGCTTTTTTTTAAAAAAATTAATTTTTTTAAAAAAGTCTAAACCATTTCTCACAAAACTATCATGAATGGAGGGAAATCCTCAGTTGGCATCATTTTTCTCTCTCACATCTTTTCTGTCAAAACTTTCTTTCATGTTTAAATAAAAACTGCTTAGAATTATATTCCATTGGTACATTATGGTAAACAGAGATTAAAGTAGGCCCTTGTTGCCAGTATTTCTGTGTGTAAAATTCAGTTGAGCTACAAACCCAGAAACCCTTTGAAAGACTTGCCCGCTAGATCCCCACTAGGTAGTTGTTTGATACCCATGGCCAGCCTAGTTTGGCTGCTTTCTGGAGCTGGGAAAAGAAATGTTTCCTGATGGTTCCATCAAGTTCTTACAAATGATCTGTGTTGTATGTTTAACTGGACACTTCATCCTTCATATCCCTGCCTTTTTATCCCCACCCCGACTTCTCTGTCTTTTCTTCCAAACTAATATTAACAACGTGGGAGCTGAAATGGTGTAATGTTATCAAACCCGTTTTCCTTTGACTGATATGCCCAATGTTATTTCTGTCTCCTAATGCCTAATTTCCAACCAGGCTGTCCCTCCCGTCTCTCTTTCTCTTCAGTTTCTCCTTCAGTGCATGAAGAGTTTTCTTTAATGCATTCAACAGATGCCTCTTCCCAATGCCATCTTTTCAGAGCGCTGAAAAGTGCTCTATTGTGGAGCCTAGCGGATATGCTCGAATATACAAACACAGCAATGCTTCTTTTCTTTATTGACTTGCACAGAAATCTGTGCCTCTACTAAATAAAACACTTCACCATCCTAGTATCAGGCCGCCCATGTGCTGAGACATTTGTGTCTCCTTTAAATTCATCAAAACTTCCCAGGTTTGCCTCCAACAATATTTTAACAGATAACACACTGCCAAAACCCGATCAAACGCTTTCCAAATCTTCTCGACAGCATTATTGATGACAGATGGTTAGCCTCCACGCTTCACCAAACCGTGGGACAGTATTAGAAATAACATTGCCTCTTTATGATTATGTAGGAGGACAGCATATGTAATTCCTGTTCACCTCTTGAACCTTGCAAGAACGTAAACATTTACAAAAGTGCCAAAGTGCTAGAAGGACTATAACTGCACACGATTCTCTGTGAACTGTTTACTTACTGGCCCCTTTAGCTGAAGGGGGATTATTTATTTGATTTTCTTTTCATAGGAATCCTAAGTGTCATTCTACTATATTTATCAGGCCCATACTCACAGCTTACTAAAGAAAGGCAGCTAATTTTTCATGAGTGAAAAAGTTCTGAAAATAAATGTACTCAGGGCGTAAAAAATGCTATTTCTCAGAAGTCTGTTGTTCTTTCCNTATTTGATTTTCTTTTCATAGGAATCCTAAGTGTCATTCTACTATATTTATCAGGCCCATACTCACAGCTTACTAAAGAAAGGCAGCTAATTTTTCATGAGTGAAAAAGTTCTGAAAATAAATGTACTCAGGGCGTAAAAAATGCTATTTCTCAGAAGTCTGTTGTTCTTTCCAGTTGCTGCTGCTGCTGCTGCTGCTGCTAAGTCGCTTCAGTCATGTCCGACTCTGTGCGACCCCATAGACAGGGGCCCACTGTCTCTGGGATTCTCCAAGCAAGAACACTGGAGTGGGTTGCCATTTCCTTCTCCAATGCATGCAAGTGAAAAGTGAAAGTGAAGTCGCTCAGTCGTGCCCGATTCTTAGCAACCCCATGGACTGCAGCCTACCAGGCTCCTCCATCCATGGGATTTTCCAGGTAAGAGTACTGGATTGGGGTGCCATTGCCTTCTCCGTCTTTCCAGTTAGGAATTTCTAAACCAGAAATGAAATGATATATTGTTTTTTCTAATTACTCTTTGATTCTCTGCAAATGTTAATCCCTGATGGGTAAGTGTCAAAAAGGCCACTAATATTCCAGAAAATGTGTTACTAATGTAGTTGCTTAGGCAAAAATTTTAAAATTTGTAGGATAGTTATAATTTAAATAAGTCTTTTGGGCAACAAAATATGCTAGCATAATAAATGGCTTACCATGGATGCATGGAATGGTTGTCATGTTCCCAGCTTCTTAAATACTCAGAAGTATTGCCTTCCTAAATTATAAACTCCCTGAAGATGGGAATTATGTCTGTCCTGTTCACTTTTGTATACCCACTGACAAGTATAGAATCTGTTCCATAATAGCTACTCAGTAAATATATTAAGACTATCCAGATGAATAAACAGATGGATAAATGGATGGATGCATTTATCTAGGTATAGCATATTATAACTTTTATCTTTTACTTTAAAAGAATATCATAGTGAAAGTTAGTATACATTATGGGCAAAATCCTGGCTTTAGCTCTGATTGTGCTTATTCACTTTCAAAAATGGAAGGTTCTTAAAATCTAGTGCAATTTTCCCATCTTTAAAGTGGGAGGAGTAATCATTTCTACAACATATGAATACAAACAGTATTGTGATAGTGCTAAGCACATTGATTCTGGGTATGGATTGTCTGTTTGAATCTATCTTCTACGTGTGATAGTTATGTGTCCTTGTTCAAGGCTTTTATGAGAATTTGGTAAGTTGATACTTATAAAGCTATAGAACCAAGGGCTTAGTAAACACTTAAAATAAATGTTATTTATTTTCATTGTACAATACTATTTCTTCTTTCTTGAACCAAGAAAACAAGCTTTTCTGTTTGTTTCTCATTGTGATTAGTTTAAAAGAAAAAAAATCACCAATTATAATTTAGGGGCTATAAATATAAATTCATCAATCAAGTTGCAAATGTGAAATAAAACGGCTGAAGGACTAGGAGTGGTGATAGGAAAATAACCTTTTGATGTAATAACATTTTATAGATAAAGATTGACTTGTTTTCACTATCCATCTATTCATCAACTTCATTTATTCATTCAATCACTTAGTTATTCAACAGTATGTATTGAGCCTTGGCTCTGTGAAAGATAGTACTCTAGGTGTAGTAAATACAGTTGGCAAATAAACAAAAATAAACAGAGCCTCCAACAGTCCTTAGGAACGTATATGTGTTGTGGGATGTGTGCATGTAGAAAAAAATAATAAGCAAGAGAAGTAAATATATATTTTATCTAGTCCTAAAGTAAATTCATATAGGTAGTTCATGTCAAGGAGAAACTAGCTCAGATAGAGAGAATTTGAAGTGTTGGCAGTATAATTTTTCCAAGGTAGACAGGAGAATCTTCATTTACATGGTAGATTTTAGAATGAAGATCTAACATAGGTGAGGGAGTGAATCATGCTGGTATCTTTGGAAAGAACAGACAGACAGGCTGAGAAGCAGTGGGAAAGACCCCGAAGAGGAACCCTAGCTAGTACATTCCCGAAATATCAAGGAGGCCTGTCTTTTTGCCATCAAGCTCCATAAGAAGGAGAGTAGTAGCAGCTGAAGTTGAAGAGGTAGGTGGGAAGAGACTGGATTGTATAGGGCCTTGTACGTCAGTGGGATGATCTGAACTTTCATTTGTGAATTTAAATGTTTTTAGCAGGAGGAAGAAATTCTCTGATCACCATTTTAACAGGATCGTTTTAATTACTGTCTTGAGAATATACAGTAGGGGGTGTGTGCTGTCTCTTCAGTTGTGTCCGACTCTTTGCCACCCCATGGACTGTAGCCTGCCAGGCTCCTCTGTCTGTGGGATTTCCCAGGCAAGAATACTGGAGTGGTTTGCCATTTGCTTCTCCAGGGGATCTTCCCAACCCAGGAATCAAACATGGGTGCCCTGGATCTTCTTCATTGGCAACGAATTCTTTACCACTGAGCCACCCGGGAAGCCCATATATGTAGTATTTAAGCATACATGGTTTTTACTGTACAAATTGTTCTCCCACATGTGATTATTTTTTCATTGAAAATATGTGTTGGAGACTTTCATATATATAGAATTCCTTGGTACTTTTAATTGTTCCATGATATTTTATATGATACTCTCTTGATGAAACTTAGATAATTCTCAATGTTATCACCATTATCAAAAATTATGTAACCAACATCCCTGGGATGCCTTTTTGGGCATATAGTTGAGTAGGACTCTAGAGTTAATATTTATAATCAAAGTTGTTGTATATGTGCAATGAAAGTTTAACTGATACTTCAAGTTTTCCTCTATTAAGATTCTTCCAGTTTATACTTTCACTAATAAAATAAAAGCTAAAATAAAATTTGTTTTTTTTTAAACTAAGAAAAAATTTGCAAAAGATAATTTCCTAGTGCTCTTTTCACATCAATAAAACACTGGCAAGATGTTATGGGTTGGTTGACTACAAGAAAAATCATTGGTTTTTTCAAGCATACTTTCAGGTAGTGAGGATATCAGTCTAGTTCAGTTCAGTCACTCAGTCGTGTCTTACTCTTTGTGACCCCATGAACTGCAGCATGCCAGGCTTCCCTGTCCATCACCAACTCCCAGAGCTTACTCAAACTCATGTCCATTGAGTCGGTGATGCCATCCAACCATCTCATCCTCTATCGTCTTCTTCTTCTCCTGCCCTCAATCTTTCCCAGCATCAGGGTCTTTTCCAATGAGTCAGTTCTTCACACCAGGTGACCAAATTATTGGAATTTCAGCTTCAGCATCAGTCCTTCCAATGAATATTCAGGACTGATTTCCCTTAGGATTAACTGGTTTGATCTCCTTGTTGTCCAAGGACTCTCAAGAGTCTTCTCCAACACCACAGTTCAAAAGCATTGATTATTCGGCGCTCAGTTTTCCTTATAGTCCAACTCTCACATCCATACATGACTACTGGAAAAACCATAGCTCTAACTAGATGGACCTTTGTTAGCAAAGTAATGCCTCCACTTTTTAATATGCTATCTAGGTTGGCCATAGCTTTTCTTCCAAGGAGCAAGTGTCTTTTAATTTCAGGGCTGCAGTTATCATCTGCAGTGATTTTGGAGCCCCCCCAAATAAAGTCTGCCATTGTTTCCACTGTTTTCCCATCTATTTGCCATGAAATGATGGGACTAGATGCCATGATCTTAGTTTTCTGAATGTTGAATTTTAAGCCAACTTTTTCACTCTCCTCTTTCACTTTCAAGACGCTCTTCAGTTCTTCCTCACTTTCTGCAATAAGGGTGGTTTCATCTGCATATCTGAGGTTACTGATATTTCTCCTGGCAATCTTGATTCCAGCTTGTGCTTCATCTAGCCCACGTTTCTCATGATGTACTCTGCATAGAAGTTAAATAAGCATGGTGACAGTATACAGCCTCGATGTACTCCTTTTCCTATTTGGAACTAGTCTGTTGTTCCATGTCCAGTTCTAACTGTTGCTTCCTGATCTGCACATAGATTTCTCAAGAGGCAGAGAAATCTCTTTCCCATCTCTTTAAGAATTTCCACAATTTGTTATGATCCACACAAAGGCTTTGGCATAGTCAATAAAGCAGAACTAGATATTTTTCTGGAACTCTCTTGCTGTTTCAATGATCCAGCAGATGTTGGCAATTTGATCTCTGGTTCCTCTGCCTTTTACCAGCTTGAACATCTGGAAGTTCATGGTTCTTGTACTGTTAAAGCTTGGCTGTGAGAATTTTGAGTGTTATTTTGCTAGCATGTGAGATGAGTGCACTTGTATGGTAGTTGGAGCATTCTTTGACATTGCCTTTCTTTGGGATTGGAATGAAAACTGACCTTTTCCAGTGCAGCCACGGCTGAGTTTTCCAAACTTGCTGGCATTTTGAGCACAGCACTGTCACAACATCATCTTTTAGAATTTGAAATAGCACAGTCTCCACTAGCTTTGTTTATAGTTATGTTTCCTAAGACCCACTTGACTTTACATTCCAGGATGTCTGGCTGTAGGTGAGTGATCACACCATCATGGTTATCTGGGTCATGAAGATCTTTTTTTATAGTTCTTCTATGTGTTCTTGCCACCTCTTCTTAATATCTTCTGCTTCTGTTAGATCCATACCATTTCTGTCCTTTATTGTGCCCATCTTTGCATGAAATGTTCCCTTGGTATCTCTAATTTTCTTGAAGAGATCTCTAGTCTTTTCCATTCTATAGTTTTCCTCTATTTCTTTGCATTGATCGCTGAGGAAGTGAGGATATATCATCAGGATGCTGACAAAGTTGTGCTGAAGACAACATTCTAGGAGGTATAAATTTTGTGCACTCAGAGGTTTGCTTGGATTACCTAATATATTAAAGAGTATTATATTTCTTTCATATTCTCTAGTTGCCACATTTCTCTCAGAAAAATTGAAAATGTACACCAAAACAGTGTGAAAAAACCTTTTTACATAAAATAATAACATGCAATAATTAATGAACAATCAGGAAAATAGTTTTCAATGTATAACAAAGATTAAAATTCTTTATAAAATTTCTTTAAAATGAGAAAAAATACTAACAGTGAACAACTCAATGAAAATAATGCAGATAGCCTCAAAATACATAGATGCCTGCATTCTCTTTATGACAGGTTTACAAATTAAAACCACAGTGAGATAATACTTTCCACTTTTTAGACTGGCAAATACCAAGGACTTTGACCATTAACTTTTTGGCAAGGCTCTGGGGAAACAGGCACTTGCCTTTATCGGTAGTGGAAATGAAAAATGCCATTCTAAGGGAATTTGAAATAAAACCAGCAAAATACATGTCTTTATCCTTGTATCTTGTAATTCCTTCCAGGAATCTACTTGAAGATCCCCTTACAAAAATACAAAATGATATACATACAAGGATTTTGATTCTGACAATATTTAAAATAGTGAAAGCCTGGAAATAACATGTCCATTCACAGTGAACTGGTTTCGTAAACTATATGTCCACATAATACAGTATTAATCCTCTGTAAAATATGATGAGGAAATCTCTTATACTGATATTACGTGACTCCTTAGTCTTTAGTT
>SJYA01000719.1:99066-166617 GCA_006410615.1 Neotragus moschatus | reverse complement strand
AAAAAAAAAAAAACACAGAAAATGCAGGTGAAAGGTGAAGGAACCAGGTTGAAAATAAGATTTCTTTGGATATATACTGCAAGTATGATTTAATACTTGGTAGGGTTAGTAGCAATAAGTCCCTATTATTTTTTATAATTTTCCAAAATGTTTTACTTTTTAATTTTTGAATCACCTTTCTCAGTTACAAACAGCATCCCTCGCTAAAAAATAAATCCAAAATGGGAAGGACATGGCTTATTTTTCCCTTGATGAAGCATACTTTTGTGTCTTTCAGAACTGTTTTAAAATTTTCCTTGCAAAGAATTTCGACATTTCCTATTAAGCACTTCTAATAGTTATTAAGGCTGCAAAACCACCCCAACTTAGTGGTGTAAATCCACCATTTTATTATGCTTATAGAATCTATGGTTCAAGAATTGGGAAAATAAAAGAACGTTGACAGTTCACTCCCTCCTCTCTATGATGTCAACTGAAAAGAGCCAAAGGCTGAGGTATCTCAACTGTTGGGGACAGGAATCATCTGGATGGAAAGTCTCCACTCATAAACCTAGGAGTTGAGTCTGATTGTTGTCAGGAATCTCAGCTGGTGCTGTAATGTGGAACCCTGTATTGGCCTCTTTATATCATCGGCGTGACAGCCTTGGACATCTTACATGATGTTCAGGGCTCCAAAGGCAAGTGTCTCAAGAGAACCAGATGGAAACTGTATCACTTTTGATCATCTCTCTTTAGAAGCCACGTTGTACCACTTCTGCCACAGTCACAGGGCCATCCAGTTTCAGGGGGAGAGGCATGGTTCCCACTTCTTTTGATAAGAGGGGTGTCTAAGTCATAATATAGGAGTATGTGGGATGAACGATACTGCTGAAGTCATTTTTTGAGAATACAGTGAGCCAGAGGATTTTTCTATAACATTTTTTTTTCCCCTGTGGCCATAAAGGCAGTAAAAGATTGGGCCTTTTCTTTCATTTTATATCCTGCTTGTTTTCATTTAATGAGTGCTACTGATTTCTATATATGACTTCGATATCCTGCAACCTTATTAAACTCTGTCCATTTCTTTTTTGTGTGTCTGATTCTTTTGGGTAATTGGTTAGGTAATCAGATAATCAGTATAAAGAGTTTTACTTCTTTCATTCAAATTTTTGAGGTCTTTTTACTCTAAACTTTTACTCTTGCAAATTGTGTTGGCTATGAGCCTCAACATGATATCAAAATGTGACGGTGACCATGGATCCTTGTCTTTTTCCTGATTGTAGAAGACACGCCTTTTGTTTCCATTAACTAAAATGCTACAACTGAAAAGAATATTTTCTCTATTATCATCTTCTTTTAAAAGTTGTGCTATGGTATTTGGTACAGAAAAAATCATTATTATCAAATTTTCATTTTGAATCACAATCTTAACTATTATAAAGTGCCTGTCTTTTTCTTTCTTTTTTTTCCTTAATATTTTTTGGTCTTATTTCTTACCTGATTTGATATTAAGATCGCCAACTCTGGTTTTCTTTTATGGCTTATACTTTTCTTAAACGGTCTCTGGCATTAAGAGGTACTATTTGAAAAGTTCGTCATTGTCTTAGCCTGTTTGGACAGCTATAACAAAACACCAGAGACTGAAGTAGCCTATAAATAACAAGAAATTTATTTCTCACAGTTCTGAAGAATGGAAAGCTAAGATTAAGGTACCAGCATGGTTGGGTGGGGACTTTTTACTGACTGCAGACTTCCTTGTATCCTCACATGGATAATAGACTAGAAATCACTCCAGAGCTGCTTTTTAAAGTATGTTAATTCCACCTATGAGGACGCTGCCCTTATGACCTAATCACCTCTGGGTCCTACCTTCTAATACTATCATACTGGGCATTAGGATTTAACATATAAATTTTTAGGGAGACACAAACATTCAGCCCATAGCATACACCAGCTTTATTTTTTTCCCTTTATAACAGCGTTGATGTTTTTGTCTATCCAATGAAAATTTTCTCTATCTTTAAAGCCCAATACATTTATTAGGATATGTCTTGGGACCAATTTGTCTTGGTTCACAGATTCAGTGTACAGATTCACATCTTTAGTTCAGTTTTTTAAAAAATATGCTTTACAGTGTTAATTCTCTCCCATTGCTTTTCTTGGAGAAGGCAATGGCACCCCACTCTAGTACTCTTGCCTGGAATATCCCATGGACGGAGGAGCCTGGTGAGTGGCAGTCCATGGAGTTGCAAAGAGTTGGACACGACTGAGCGAATTCACTTTCACTTTTCACTTTCCTGCATTGGAGAAGGAAATGGCAACCCACTCCAGTGTTCTTGCCTGGAGAATCCCAGGGACGGGGGAGCCTGGTGGGCTGCCGTCTATGGGGTCGCACAGAGTCAGACACGACTGAAGCGACTTAGCAATATTGCTTTTCTTCTTTGGAAGCTTCAGCTACGCACTTACTAAATTTCCTTCACCTGTCTTCTACACCCACCATTTAAGGTTTATTTGCTTCCATCTAGTTTGCTCCTTTCCCTTACTTCGATTTGTCAAACCCTTTCCCAAAGCGTCCGTGTCACCATTAGTTTACTTTACCTGGGTTCTGTCAATTCCTTTCTTCCTTTTCTTATTTTCTAGCCATTACCTCTGCTAGTTCAGAACACCTGTATTTCGGTTTTGTAATCTTTCTTCATAGTTGCAAATAATTCACTGTTATTTATAAATTAGTACTGAAATACTGTATTATAAGTTTTATCTGCTATATGTGTGTATGTGTGTGCTCAGTCACTTAGTTGTGTCTGACTCTTTGTGGCCCCATGGACGGTAGCACACCAGGCTCCTCTGCCCATGGAATCTTCTAGAATACTGAACTTGGGTGCCATTGCCTACCACAGGGGATCTTCCTGACTCAGGGATCAGACCCGTGTCTCTGCATCTCCTGCATTGGCAGGTGGTTTCTTTGCCATTAGTGCCACCTGGGAAGCCCCTGTCTGCTATACAGTATAGAAGTGTTTTAGTAAGTATTCCTTTGTGTTGGAAGAGCTCTGTATAATTTTTTTTTTTACATTGTTCTTACTCTATTTTCCTTTTTGTCTTTTTTTTTGGTTGTTGTATGTAAATTAGAGCAAAATGTCCCTGGATGTGAGCATGGACTAGAGTGGGGTAAGAACAGGAATAGCTTCTCTGGTTCTCAACTCCTGCTAGAAAGATATGGACACTGGGATAATAAGTAATTTGATCAGTAAGAACAGCTATCTCAGGGAGAATTTCCTGGAGGTTCAGTGATTAGGACTCAGTGCTTTCACTGCCATGGGCCCAGGTTCAGTCCCTGGCTGGGGAACTAATATATATATATATATATGAGCAGATACATTAGCTAACCATTTCAGTTCATATATATATATATGGAGAAGGAAATGGCAATCCACTCCAGTACTCTTGCCTGGAAAATCCCATGGACAGAGGAGCCTGGTAGGCTACAGTCCATGGGGTTGCAAAGAGTCGGACTGGGCTCAAAACTCTTTCCTTACACTGTGCTGCTTCTGTGTTGGCATCCCTCCTGTGCAGCTGGAATCTAAGTTGGCTCTGGGGGGCTTTTTCCTCCAGCCCTGTGTCTCCTCTGCCAATTTTGTTGGCTGCTGCTCCCATGGGACACAGGTCTTGTTCTTTGTAATCCACTCACTTTTAGAAAGTAAATTTTTACTGACATTTTAAAATACACTCTCCTCTGCGCTCATTTCTGGGCAATTTTCAGCCTTCCTTCTGTCCCCAGTGCTCATGTCCAGCTGTCTCTCAGTGCTCCTCAAAGCACTCGCCTACAGTTTGGGGCCCTGACCTTGCGGAGAGTAGATTTGCATTTTTCTGTTGGTTTCCGGGCCGGGCCTCTGCAATATCAGCACTCTCTAGTCCTCCTAACCCCTGCATCATGGCTTCCCTGGGGCCTTCCTGTCTGGCTCTGCTGGTCTCAGTTGCTTTTGGCAGCATGCACACATAATCTGAAGTTTATAGGCTTTCTTTGTCTCCTGTTTTTAAGTGAAACTGGAGCTTGTGATTTTTCTGTTGTTGCTGTTCTTTTTCTTTTCATTATCTTGTTGCTGTATTTCCAAGACAAGCAGAAAGATTCAGAATTGAGCTACCGCCATGCTCTTCGATAATCATAATTCATATAATTATTTTTGTTATAGTGAAGATGTGAGGGACATTTCCATTTAAGTCAGGTGAAGAACGGACTTTTCATGTGGAAATATGAGATTCCTTAAAACATGGTCTCTGGGCAAAATATATTCCCCACTGGTGACTTTTCAAGATGTGCTGTGGACATAATTGAGGGAGGGTAGCTTGATCAACTTATTAGGTAAGCAAATCTATGCAGAGAGTCTGTCACTCCTGGAGAAATAAAACTGGTAGAGGAAAAAGAATCAGATTTACATGTTACAAAAATGCTGTTCTTTATTTTAATCGACAGAATTGGATTAGACTTCAGCATCAGCATGCATTTCCCATTGTTTTCTTTTTATATTAACTGCAGGAGACTCATTAGAATTTCATGGATGTAATTGTTTCTGGGTTACATCCTCAATTAATGACTATAATTGAAAGATCGGATAGGACTGGGATAACGTGACTGTAATTTAAGTGTAAGACAGACGTCTGGGCCTCTATTTACAATGCAAGTGCTATTTTTTTTTTCTTCCACTGTGGAGGAGTATTTACGAGAGGCAGAAATAAATGCATTTCAAACAGCAATGTCTCAATCAAAACAATGTGCATATTGTGTGCTGGTTGCTGTTTTTCCTGGGCTGTTTTGTGACTCTGCAGCCCTCAGCAGGATGCATGTGCATAAAAAGAGCTTGTGCTCAGATCTTCTGGGAGGACTTTGGGGAACAGAACAGGCTTCAACAAAGGGGAGGTGGAAGAGAAGGCTATCTCTGTCCTTCCTCATGTTCTGCTAGAACACTGTTCAAAACCCAGCATTTCAGCCTGCACTTGCTCAAGATTCCTTAATCAATTTTAGATTATGTCATGGGGAAAGGAAAGAGGACCACTCCCAAGCTGCTAATTATGGCTCTTCTCTGCTTTCCTCTCCTTATACTTCCCCCTAGAAGCAGATATTAACCTTATTAGCTTTTTTGAGCCATGCATCTCTGATTATCTATACATAGGCTTTGAGGAAGCTGCAAGGGGTAGCTGAACAATTGTCCAGGTGAGTCGGATTTGCTACAGACTCGGGAAACATGGATCTATAGACCAAAGCTTTTGGGTTCAAGGATGACTGCTATTTCTTCACCCAAGGTCAGATGTAGACTATGTAGTTCATTATGTGTCTTTTACAGCAATTGTGACCTTCCTTTCTCTTGTGGATCTATTGATTTGAATGGAATGGTAAAGACAATATCAGGATTGAAGATGAGCTGGACAGGTGAAGATGTGTGGCTGGACTAAGCCATATGGAAAGAAAAAAGACAGTGGAACAATACAACAGTTAAGAACAGAATGAGAGCGAGGAGACAGAGAGGATGGGAAGGGATTGGAGACTGATTCAGAGATGATCAAACAATACGGTAACTTGACACCATTTATGACAGACCTCATGCTAGGACTGCAGCTGAGGAAGATATTTTAATACGTCACGTCTGCTTCAGAAACACAACGGTGGGTGCTTGCTAGTATGCAATTATCAGACCCGACCACAGTCCTATGGGAATTAGAATTTCTGGGTATGATTCCAGGATGCTTCGCCTTTCCAAGATCCCAGGTGATTCTGATAAGATGCTGGAGTTTGAGAGCAAATGGAGAGGAGGCAGTGGAAAGCAGGATAAAATGGCAATGATGGGCTGCGAGAGTATAGGCTGAGGTCAGACTCAACAGGCATATATTCAGCCTTTACAGATGAGGGGGTGGCAATTAGAGGACTCCAGTGTCTTCTTGTATGTTATCCATCTATGCATCTGATAAGTGGCAGAGCCATTAAGTTCGATTACACTTCTATTAAGTTGAACTTCTCCTCAGTTCAAGGTTCTCTCTTTGTACCAAACTTAAGTCAATAGTGATAGGAAAGTGTTAGAAAATTTGGATGCAGGTTACAGGAAGAAGGTAGCATGCCTTGGATCCAGGTCTCGATTTTATCTGTTGAGATAGGGACACTCTTTAGGAAAACAGTGTAGAGGTAAAATATATTCTAATTTCTTTAACCTTGTATCCTAAATTCTGTTTTTGCCTCTTTCATGAATATTTTTGCTCATGGTTGCATATTAGCTGTAAAGTTATATACTCAACTTATTCCTTCGTTAAACTGATGCTTTCTGAAATCTCACATGGTTCTAACTCATAATATTGTAAAACCATCATTTTGATATGTAAATTAAGGTGTTCACCAACCGAGATAGCATATTAAAAAGCAGAGACATTACTTTGCCAACAAAGGTCCGTCTAGTCAAGGCTATGGTTTTTCCAGGGGTCATGTGTGAGAGTTGGACTCTGAAGAAAGCTGAGCACCAAAGAATTGATGCTTTTGAATTGTGGTGTTAGAGAAGACTCTTGAGAGTGCCTTGGACTGCAAGGAGATCCAACCAGTCCATTCTTAAGGAGATCAGTCCTGGGTGTTCATTGGAAGGACTGATGCTGAGGCTGAAACTTCAATTCTTTGGCCACCTCATGTGAAGAGTTGACTCATTGGAAAAGACCCTGATGCTAGGAGGGATTGAGGGCAGAAGGAGACGGGGACGACAGAGGATGAGATGGCTGGATGGCATCACCGACTCGATGGATGTGAGTTTGAGTGAACTCTGGGAGTTGGTGATGGACAGGGAGGCCTGGCGTGCTGCAATTCATGGGATCACAAGGAACTGGACACGACTGAGCATCTGAACTGAACTGAGTACATATTAGTAAATACTCAGCTAATAATTTCTTTAAAAATCTATCTGCATACTAACTTCAAATCATTTTGCCAGTGGTACTACACACACTGAACTTTTTTACACATTTATTTTTAATTGGAGGACAACTGCTTAACAGGGTTCTGCCGGTTTCTGCCATGCACATTGCTTGTGCCACACTGAACTTTGGAGGTAACGCTTTTATCAGTTTTAATCTTCTGCTCCAGTCAGATGCCTCTTTCCAATGCCTCCCCGTCTAGTATGTCTGCATGATCTCAAATCACTATGTTTAGCAGATTGACAAGTTCAGCACTGCTTTCTCAGAGGCAGCCTGGGTCACCCTCTCTCTTCTGTATCTTTTCTTGTCCCTCTCTCCATCTGCCACTGAACTTCTTCCCCAGCTTCCATTTCTGGGTGAATTTTACCTGCAGAATTTGGAACTCTGCCTTTAGTGGTCCTGACAAGCTCTCCTCCCTCTTTCCCTACTGAATGTGACCATCTTTATGAACAGCCTTCAGTCATAATGCCCTTTATAGATGCAGTATCAGTAAAATGTTTGACTGATAGATAAATTAGTAAATGATTTCGGAGCACTGCATAATATATTTCAGGTGACTTTTAAGTGCCCAAATGATAGCATTAAAAATTAGCGAATAAATATAACACCAATACTGATTCCTTCTATGAAGAAAATAAAACACTTAAAGTATTACACAGAGAAAGAGAGATGAGAAGATTTTTATTCTCTGTGTAGGATGGATGGGAAGATCTCCTTGAGAGAAGAAGACTTGCATAATGAAAAAAAGCCAAAAATGAGCTGATCTCATTTAATGGTAGAAGAAAGTATAAGGGAAAGGTGTGCAAAGGCCCTGGGATGAGGCTAAATTTGAGGCTCTAGGGGAAGAGAGAACAAGCTCCCACAGAGCAAAGTAATAGGAGAGGTTAGAACGCTAGGCAAAAGGAAGATTCTATGGACTCTTCTAGACCACAGCAAGAAGTGTGATGGATACTCTAAGTGCAATGGAAGCCACTGGAGTGGGTTTCCAAGAGACAGTTTTGATCTAACCACCTCATCCAGGTTCTGGGGAGACTGAACCCCAAGGAACTCCCCTTACTTTACATGCTTGCCCTTGTGTGTCCCATCCTCCTGCCAGGATTACTAGCCCTACCTAACCCCCCAGTTTGCCTAGACCATCTTGCTCCTTTTTGACTATAGACTCCTACTGCAAAGAAAGCATGATTAATTTTCTTTCATTTCATATTTTATCAAACTTATTTGGCCACAAACTTTTTATATTAAATGCCTATTACCTTCTTCAGGGAAGCACTCTAGACATTTAAACTACTCTAGTGCTTCATTTTTGGAGAAGGCAGTGGCACCCCACTCCAGTACTCTTGCCTGGAAAATCCCATAGACAGAGGAGCCTGGTAGGCTGCAGCCCATGGGGTTGCTAAGAGTCGGACATGACCGAGCGACTTCACTTTCACTTTTCACTTTCATGCATTGGAGAAGGAAATGGCAACCCACCCCAGTGTTCTTGCCTGGAGAATCCCAGGGATGGGGGAGCCTGGTGGGCTGCCGTCTATGGAGTCGCACAGAGTCGGACACGGCTGAAGCGACTTAGCAGCAGCAGCAGCAGCAGCAGCAGTGCTTCTTTTTATAGTTGTAAAATAGTCATTCTCTCGTGTTTGTATTAGAGTTTTGATTGTATTAGGATTCTCCAGACAAACAGGTCCAACAAGATGTGTGTGTGTGTGTGTGTGTGTGTGTGTGTGTGTGTGTGTGTGAAAGAGAGAGAGAGAGAAAGAGATCTTTAGGAATTGGCTCAAGCTATTAGGAAGGCTCACAGGCCTAAAATTTGCAGGGTAAGTTATTAGGCTGGAGACCCACACAGTAGCCAAGCCTGCAGTTCAAGTCCAAAGACCATCTGTTGCAGAATACCTTCTTATTTGGGGGAGATCAGTATTTCGTTCTATTCGGGTTTTCATCTGATTGAATGAAGTCCACCCACATTAGGGAAGGCAGACTGCTTTACTCAAAGTCCACTGGTTTAAATGTTGATTTCATTCAATATACCTTCATAGAAACAGCCAGAATAATATTTGGCTACTTATCTGGGCACTATGGCCCAGTCACATTGGTATATAAAATTAACCATCACACTTTTATTATAGGAAAACACAAAGGAAAAAGCCAATTTTTCCAACTTAAGAAGCAATTCTGTATTTCATCACCGGTGGATTTATGTGGTTATGCATTGTTGTTACTGGTAAATCAAAAACCATAGAACTAACAATCTCTTCCCAATACTAGTCATATTTATTAAAAGCTGTTATGAAATAAATGTTAAAAGTATAGTAATCAGACTGGAAGAGTGAAATAAAGAACAATAGAACATAGACTAGGTCAGGATAAGAAGAACAGAAAGGAAAAGATTTGGAGGAATTTACTAATGAGATTCCTTAGTAAAAGAGAGTACAGACAGCTAGTTGGCCTAAGTTCTGTTGATGCAGGATGGGATGATGAATTTTTTTCCTAGGGAAGCTTTAATTGATCAGCATTTCATGCAAATGAATAATGTAGGTACGCGTTAGTGTGCTGGAAGCTGCCAATTATTCAAATTACGCAAAGCCATAAAATATGTGAAAATCAAAACAACAGAAAGAATCATTAATTCCCATTCTGTTCCCTAGCATTCTAGGGTTTTACCCACATTTGTGATAGAAGGATACGTCAACCTTGAAATTAAACAGAGAACACAGTGTGGTAATTTAGTCACACAGTCCCTATTTAATTGTTTTAAAGGTGATCTAGGCAAATGCATAGAACTGAAATCTGCATGTTTCTAGTGTGCAGTTCAATTCAATTCATGTCTTGCATGGTGGATTTGGAATTTCAGATCATTCTAGTTAATAGAAAGTGTGTTAATTAAGATCAGCTTAATAATGGCATTATTTTGAGAATTAAAAAAAAAATGTTTTTTTTAAGCACATTTCCATTCTGAAAAGCCACAGTGCTTTGAAAATGAATATATTAAACATGAAATACATCCTGAACAAATCACCCTTTCCAAATGAGCTTTCTGTATTTTCCAAGTTTGAATCCATCTGCCAATCCACAAAGGACCCTTCCCTTTCCTCTCTCCCAGGCGTCCCCTGCCTCTCCATACACCTGTGACATCTATAGCTTGAGACAGTGGTTGCCAACCAGAGTCCTGGGGTACCATGGGGGAGAGAAGCCCTAGAGAATGTTGGATCTTTGCTAAACTGGAGAAGAAATTCACAGCAGAAGGGACCCTTTGTTAGTTCCCATAGAGCTGAGTTCCAGTTATAATGTGACCACTGGGCCCCAACAATGTCTCTTTTAAAGATATCAGGAAAATGGTCTTAATGGTAAATTCCATAACAACAGAAACGTTAGACTAAGGGGACCTGATAGCCTGGAAAATCCACTGCCAAGCAAGCCATATGTACTGGGGCAAGTTATCAGTTTTGATGGGCCCATATTCTTTCATCTGTAAGATGAATACAACTATTGTTTATTGAAGTTATTATTTGGTATGTACTTTCATACTTAATTTCTCTTAAACTTCATGATAATATTATGAAGTAGGGTCGCTGAGAGTTGGACACGATTCAGTGAGTTCACTTTCACTTTTCACTTTCATGCATTGGAGAAGGAAATGGCACCCCACTCCAGTGTTCTTGCTTGGAGAATCCCAGGGACGGCGGAGCCTGGTGGGCTGCCATCTATGGGGTCGCACAGAGTCGGGCACGACTGAAGTGACTTAGCAGCAGCAGCCATACTTATACATTTATTCCTTCCTTTGTAGAAGAGATAACAGATGCTCAGAGATGTCAGGTACTGATCAGAGTTGTACAAGCCTGGAGAAAGGATTTGAAAGCAAGCCCTCCATAGTGCTTGACCCTAATTATTGCACTGATTTCCAGCATGCTATTTAGCACCTACCTCGTAGGTTGCTTCAGGGATGAAATTATTTAATGCATGTAAAACACACAGGACAAATACCTGAAAACAAATGCTAGCTTTAGCATATGGATATAGTAGCATCCACAAGTCTTCTTAAGTCATCTTTTTATTAATCCCCTTCTTACATCCCCCTCACTTTTCCCCAGTGCTATGAATTCAGAGTTAGTAGTATCTAATGGGTGTCTGTCCATGTAATCAAAACCTTTTCATTATTTCCCAATTATTTTATGAAGAATATGTTTCTCTGCAGTGCAGTTGTTTTATGTGGAAAGAGTCAAAGAGTAACAGGCTGTTGGTCGGAATATTAGCGTGGATTCTTGGCTCTTCCACTGGACTTTGAGGAAAGAAATCTCAGAAGTTTAGTTCTCTAATTTCTGAAAAGGGAATAATGATACTGTTCTCTGCCTCTGTTAGCTCTAGAATAAAATTCAAATTAAAGCATATGAAAGGCTTTCTAAATGCCAATGTGCCATAGAAATGTAGAGGTGGTATTAGCAAGGGTTAGGACATCTTCTGCTTCCCTTTCATTCATCCATTTTTATGTGTCCATCAACATAAAAAGCAATCAGCTTTGACTTGCAAATTTTACCGTTAGATTGAACTGTTGAATGATACAATGAAAGGTAGATGCATTCACATTTTATTTTTCTGTGAATAAATTATGGACAATTGTTTTTCCCTTTTACCTTTTTCCCCCTGTGGTAAGTGAGCTCATCTTACTCATATTTAGAGTCAATGAACCTGTAAGAAGTTGGTCGGTTTGTTTCAGGAGGCATTAAAGGTTGGTTTTCCCCTGAAGAAGACTTTGATAGAGAGATATGAATGTAAGAAGGCTATTAGGAATTACTCGAATTCAACATCTGAGGGGAAATAGAAGGGAACAGGACTGGGGAAAGGGGAAAATAGTCACTTTAATTGAACTCAGCTGCTCCCATGAGTAACTCTTCTATGGGATGATCCTTCAGAGTTGTCCTGAACTGGGGAGGAGGGACTGAGTCTTTGCATTCTCACAACAGCCAATCTTGCATTCAGTCTTCCCCATGGAATAGGACATGGCTTTAGGTGAGTAGGCTTTCTTCAGACAAAAGCAGTTCCCAGAAGGGAGTGACAACCAGAAGCACTTGCAGCCACTGGGGAATCATGTCCTTCAGTTCTGAAAGGGGCCCTGTGCAGCATATTACAGTATCCCCTACATAGGGCAATGTACCTACTTTACCAGATGTATTTATGAATTTCATAAACATTCTCCTGATGAATTATCATGCAGACTCAAGTAAGTCATTATCTTATGAGTATTTCTATCTATGTTTAGACAGAAAATAATTATTATTTGCTGAATCTTATATTAAACTGAAATCTGACACCAGACACTTTAATACTTGCGAAGAAAAGATTATGAGGAAATTTTATTAAAGAGCTCAACTTGGCACTGGAAAAAGTGAGAACAGTATAATATTTGGACTCATAATGAAGGAATAAATTGTTGAGTGAAATGGAGAATTTATGTAGCTAATGGCTATAGTACCAATCTTTACCCACAGTCACAGTTTATAGTCCCTGAGTAAGAATAATGGCTAATACATTTTGAATATTGACTATATACAGGACACTGTTGTAAGTTAATTATATGTTAGCTATATTAATATCACAATAACAGTATGGGATGGACATTATAAACCACATTTTAGAAATGAGAAAACAGTCTCAGAGAGATTAACATGTATATATATCTAAAATCACACGATTAGTAAATAACGAAAACCAGGACACTCTTATATTTCATAAATGGAATGATAGTAAAGCAGATTTGCATCTCACATTTTAATCCTTACTCACCTTGCATTGGAGAAGGAAATGGCAACCCACTCCAGTGCTCTTGCCTGCAGAATCCCAGGGACAGGGAAGCCTGGTGGGCTGCCATCTATGGGGTCGCACAGAGTCGGGCACGACTGAAGTGACTTAGCAGCAGCAGGCATACTTATACATTTATTCCTTCCTTTGTAGAAGAGATAACAGATGCTCAGAGATGTCAGGTACTGATCAGGGTTGTACAAGCCCGGAGAAAGGATTTGAAAGCAAGCCCTCCATAGTGACTAAGCAGCAGCAGCAGGAAACTAATGTATATGTCAAAGAGAAAAAGAAAAGGAAGTCTTGTCCGACTCTGTGCGACCCCACAGATGGCAACCCACCAGACTCCTCTGTCCCTGGGATCCTCTAGGCAAGAATACTAGAGTGGCTTGCCATTTCCTTCTCCAATGCATGCATGCTAAGTAGTGTCCAACTCTGAGACCCTATGGACAGCGGCCTACCAGGCTCCTCTGTCCATGGGATTCTCTAGGCAAGAATACTGGAGTGGGTTGCCATTTCCTTCTCCAATTAGTTTCCTAGTGTTTCCCTAACAAAGTGTCAGAAGTTGTGTGGCTAAAAACAACAGAAATTTATTCTCTCACTCTTCTGGAAGCCAGAAGTGTGAAATCAAGGTGCTAGCAAAGCTGTCTCTTTCTAGATAATGGAGGGAAAGTCTGCCTCATGCTCTTAGCTTCTGTTGTTACCAACAATCCTTGGCATGAAGATATACCACTCCAGTCTCTGCCTCCATCATGGGAAAACATGATGTTTTCCCTTTGTGTCTGTCTCTTTATCTCTTGTTATAATACTCAGTTCAGTTCAGTTCAGCCACTCAGTCGTGTCTGACTCCTTGCCACCCCAAGGACTGCAGCATGCCAGGCCTCCCTGTCCATCACCAACTCCCAGAGTTTACTCAAACTCATGTCCATTGAGTTGGTGTTGCCATCGAACCATCTCATCCTCTGTCATCCGCTTCTCTTCCTGCCTTCAATCTTTCCCAGCATCAGGGTCTTTTCAAATGAGTCAGCTCTTCGCATCAGGTGGCCAAAGTATTGGAGTTTCAACTTCAGCATCAGTCCTTCCAATGAATATTCAGGACTGATCTCCTTTAGAATGGACTGGTTGGATCTCCTTGCAGTCCAAGGGACTCCCAAGAGTCTTCTCCAACACCACAGCTCAAAAGCATCAATTCGTTGGTGCTCAGCTTTCCTTATAGTTCAACTCTCATATCCATACATGACTACTGGAAAAACTAGAGCTTTGACTAGACAGACTTTTGTTGACAAAGTAACAATGTCTCTGCTTTTTAATATGTTATCTAGGTTGATCATAGCTTTTCTTCCAAGGAGCAAGCGTCTTTTAATTTCAGGACTGCAGTTACCATCTGCAGTGCTTTTGGAGCCTCAAAAAGTAAAGTTTCTCATACTGAGTTAAATCCATCTTAATAAAGAATGAACTCAACTTAATTAATTAGAAAAGACTTAGCTCCCAAATAAGATCACATTCACAGGTGCTGGGGGTTAGGAATTCATTGGGGGATGCAATTCAACCCATAAAACCACATATTGTCAAGAACATTAGTTAATTCTCAGAAAACACTTTAATTCAACCAATGAGCATTTCTTATGTGTCTAGAAAGTGTCTGGTATTGTCCTAGCCACTGGAGGTAAAGTGGTTAACAAGCAAACTCTGCCATTAAGTCAAAATATTTATTAAGAATCTACTACTTAGGCACAGGTTCAAGAAGTGAGAATACAATAATTAACAGGATAAAGTCTCTATTTTCAAGAAGTCTCTATTCTCAAAGTTTATNATGTGTCTAGAAAGTGTCTGGTATTGTCCTAGCCACTGGAGGTAAAGTGGTTAACAAGCAAACTCTGCCATTAAGTCAAAATATTTATTAAGAATCTACTACTTAGGCACAGGTTCAAGAAGTGAGAATACAATAATTAACAGGATAAAGTCTCTATTTTCAAGAAGTCTCTATTCTCAAAGTTTATTTTCTTTGACATGAGATAGACAATAAAACACATTAACAAATATGATAATTTATGACACCAAAATGTGCTATGAAAAAAATTAAAGTAGGAAAATATGAGAAAGAGTGACTGGGCAACAGTGGGCAACTGTATCTAAAGAATCAAGGAAGATCTCCCCAGGAGGGTAACATTTGAGTTGAGAGCTGAGTGACTAGAAGACAGTGGCCACACAAAGGTCTTGGAGCAGAGAATCTAAGCAGAAGGGCAGCCAGGGACAAAGACCCTGGTTGGGAATAATGTAGAAAGTTCAAGAAAGAAAATGAAAGCTATTTGTCTAAAGTGTATGAACTAAGGGAAAAATGAAAGGAACATTTTAGAGAAGTAAGTGGATAAGGAGCTGGGCTTTTAACATTCTTTTCATAGGAAGTTACCTAGGGATATTTTTAAAGGAATAGTAACTTAAATATAAGTTTTAGAAACATAGCTCTGGCTGCATTCTGTAGGGTAGATTACAGAGGGATAAGAACAGAATCAGGAAGGCTACTTAGGTGGCTTCTAATAGATGAATCCAAACAAAGATGAATGGGGGCAGGGGGCGTACCTTGGAGTAGGGTTGTACTGGTGAAGCTGGTGAGAAAGAGTTAGAACACAAATATATTTCACAACTAGAGAGGATGGAAACTTGTCAAGAATTAGATGCAGGATTTGAATAAAATCATAAATCAAGGATGACATTTCTTTATCAAAGAGCTTATGATCTAATGCGAGGCATCACAGAAAGAGAGGATTTTAACTCATTGTGATAATTGTGAGCATAAGCCCAGATGGAATTCCCTAAATCATTTGGGAGCACATAAAGGAAGGCTAGAATTCCCTCTAGAGCTGTGGACATGTATCTTGCACAGCTGATGTTTGGTCTTATTCGCATTACAAAGGCCAGCTTGCCTTGAGAAATAGGTTACAGATGGTTATCTTCACAGAGCGAACCCATATTGAAACACCAGATTTTGACAAAGAACTCCCATTTCATGTCTTCTGAAATGTAAGTGAGTGTGTTTTACCGTACTGGGGAGCCAGGGGATGAGTGGAGGAAGGTCTAAAACCAGACCATGAGACTGACCCTAGACGTCTCTCTCTGATTCTAGAGGAACAAGACGACGCAATATGTTGCTATTCTTGAAAAGAACCCCATGTGAGAACATAATGGGCAGACACACAATTTATTTAAAGCCAGTCTCTGAAGATAGTGTGGTTCTCTAGCCAGTAAAGTTCCTCTCAAAATGTATACTGGGCTCTCTCGACTAGAATTTGTATAACTTCATAAGCTTCCAAATCCCATTTCCCTAGATAGCATCATCTGTACCAGTATCAGCTCAGTTCAGTCACTCAGTCATGTCTGACTCTTTGCAATGCCATGAACTGCAGTAAGCCAGGCCTCCCTGTCCATCACCAACTCCTGGAGCCCACCCAAACCCATGTCCATCATGTCGGTGATGCCATCCAACCATCTCACCCTCTGTCATCCCCTTCTCCTCCAGCTCTTAATCTTTCCCAGCATCAGGGTCTTTACAAATGAGTCAGCTCTTCACATCAGGTGGCCACAGTATTGGAGTTTCAGCTTCAACATCAGTCCTTCCANGAACTCTGTGAGTTGGTGATGGACAGGGAGGCCTGGCGTGCTGTGATTCATGGGGTCGCAAAGAGTTGGACATGACTGAGCAACTGAACTGAACTGAACCGAAACCTTTGTGAGTGCAAGGAAGAAAAAACAGGCAAAATTAAGTGAAAAGAAATTATAAGCAACATATTTTTTTAAGATGTGATATGAAAAAACCTGAAAACCCACTCTGAGACCTTACAATTTCTGTAGGTAAAAGGAATGTCACAACAGTACATATAGGTAAAGGATTTTTTAAAATATTTGAATTTTCAGAATTACCACAGTGAAACAGCTTCTGACTTGTAGAATCTTGGAGAGGAGGGTAGCCAATCAGCATAACCAAATTTTTCTTGAATATCAGATTCCAACATTAATACATAATCAAAATCAAAGGCAAGCATCAGCGATCATGCCTCACATCTTTCCTGAAAAGCAAAAGATATGGACAGAAAGGATGACAACATGTTAGCATGGAGAGATCATCTAAAGAAATCATAGCTAAGTAAGTAATCACCATTAAAAATAAATTGTTGTATTGTCACTGTGCATTTTTCTTGTTATATTAGCTCCCAGATAGTCTATTACTTCTAATCTCTTCCTGCATGTCCTGGTGCTTGATGCTTTTTGATAGTAGAAGAGGGAAAATCAAGAAAAAAAAATGCTCATTGTGCATTTTGACCTCATGAGTCTTTCCAGAACACTGAGAAATGTTTATTTCCACAGCAGCAGCTGCTGCTGCTGCTAAGTTGCTTCAGTAGTGCCCGACTCTGTGCGACCCCATAGACGGCAGCCCACCAGGCTCCTCCATCCCTGGGATTCTCCAGGCAAGAACACTGGAGTGGGGTGCCATTTCCTTCTCCAATGCAGGAAAGGGAAAAGTGAAAGTGANTGCTGCTAAGTTGCTTCAGTAGTGCCCGACTCTGTGCGACCCCATAGACGGCAGTCCACCAGGCTCCTCCATCCCTGGGATTCTCCAGGCAAGAACACTGGAGTGGGGTGCCATTTCCTTCTCCAATGCAGGAAAGTGAAAAGTGAAAGTGAAGTCGCTCAGTAGTGTCCGACTCTTAGTGACCCCATGGACTGCAGCCCACCAGGCTCCTCCATCCATGGGATTTTCCAGGCAAGAGTACTGGAGTGGGGTGCCACTGCCTTCTCTGCTCTGGCATACTGCTATGTAGTAAAACTAGTGAGCAGCATACAAAATAAAAACCAACATTCTTAGTGTAAATTTTGATATTAATGACAACTAATGAGGACTAACACTGTGGTCTTTTATATAGATATAAGTCTTGGAAAATGTCTCTCTCTATATCATCAGTGTATAATGGCATCATTTAGAAATTTTGGGAAAATATAGCAATTTTATCTTAATTAAAATATTCTTCTGAAGGAATTCCCTTTCAGTAAGTCAATGGTCCTGAGTGCTGGGCAACATTATCTTTTCAATAATAATTAGACAAAAATGCAATCATTGTGATTGTACCATGGACAAATTTATCATAAGTTTCATATAAAATCATTTTCTCCTGTTGCAGATTTTGTCTTTCTTTTGGAGTGACTCTGAGGTGCACCATTACGAATGATTATTGAGGGACGTAATTAAAGTTGTGCTGCCTTCTGATGTTTTGGGGCATAAAATATCACTTGTTCTTTTGATGTTTTTTGTAATTTGTGTTTTTTCCCAATGCCTAGGTAGCTTAGTCTATTATTATGGCTAGGTGACAGTGTGTGATAATACTCCTATTCATGATGATACTCAGGTATAGAGAAGTGTTAGATAAAATGTAGAGTAATTGGAAAAAAAGATTCATCTTGTGCTAGCCACATGAATTTTAAGAATAGCTTTACTTTTTGACATTGAATAGGAGAATTTTTAATAGCTAGTTTCTTTCTTATATTTGCCTGTACACATCAGTAAATGTCTGCATTCATTAAATTAAATGTGGGCTTTTATTTTTTAAATCAATAAAGTATAATTGAAGCAGTTCTTTTGGAGTAGAGAGGAAAATGAATGGAGGGGGCCAGCATAGCTTTTGTTTCTTCAGACTCTCTGCTTTTGCTATTGTTTTTCATCACTTAATGTTAGAGAAGCTATTTTGATGACAGACTTTGGAAATTTATGTATAGAACACTTTGTTTTGGGATCCGGATGACAAACCTAGCAAAAATTTTGGAGACGGCGATTCTAACCACCTGTACTGAAACTTCTATAATATTGTGGCTTCAGTAACACTGATACACAGCCTTCTTTGTGCAAAAGTTCTTTGAAGGGGTGGCAGCAATGGAAAGGCTCTTCAGGTGACTTGTTGGGTAGCACTCTCCAAGAGGAAGATCCGGAGCAGAAGCAGAACGTGATGGGTATCACATATTGCTGAAGCTGACCGTCTGGGCTGCAAACACAGTGATAACTTTTGCTGGGGAGATGTCCTGGGAAACATGTGGAAATCATAAAGAGCCTGGTGGTTCTGTGTGAATAACTGAGAGTATTTTATAGGGATGTTGATTTATTGAGTTTATGTGTGGGTTTATTTGTACTCAGCAGAGAAAATGGTTTAAATATTTGGGGGTTGTATATTTTAGCCTATCTTAGTTGTGATCTCTAGATTAAGTCAGAATAAAGCCTAGATCCCCAAATGTTGTTCCACGATACTTGATGTTAGCTGTCTCACTGATGTGTCATACAAAGGTTTGTTTCTCGCTCAGGTGTCTTCCATTCTGAGTTATACTGCATGGAGATAACGATCTCCCTGTTCCCTGCAACAGGGAGGGGGAGGGATGGAGGAGGAATCTGACTCCTGGTATCAAAATCTGTGTTAGTAAGTCTTCTTCAGAGAAACCGAATCAATGGGACACAGATAGATGAATGGACTGATCATCTATCTATCTATTCATCATCAAGAGATTTATTATTAACATAAGTTATAGAATTAGCTCTCACGATTATGGGGGTGAGCAGGCCCCAAGATTCATAGGATAAATTAGCAAACTGGAGACNATCTGTATTAGTAAGTCTTCTTCAGAGAAACCGAATCAATGGGACACAGATAGATGAATGGACTGATCATCTATCTATCTATTCATCATCAAGAGATTTATTATTAACATAAGTTATAGAATTAGCTCTCACGATTATGGGGGTGAGCAGGCCCCAAGATTCATAGGATAAATTAGCAAACTGGAGACCAGGAGAGCCAATGGTTTAGTTCTAGCCTAAAGACAGGGGAAAAAAAAGTGTTCAAGTTTGAAGGCAGTTAGGCAGGAAGAATTCTTTCTCACTTGGGGGAGGACCAGTCTTTTTGTTCTATTCAAGCTTTCAACTGATTAAATAAGGCTCATTCAACATCAGGGACAGCAATCTGCTTTACTCATCATCTACCAATTTAAATGCTAATCTCATTCAAAACATTCTCACAGAAATACCCGGAATAATACTTGACCAAATGTCTGGCACCTCATGGCCTAGTCAAGTTGTCACATAAAATTAACTATTACTAGTCTATACCTTGCAACTGGGCACCCATACCAATCTCCTTAAGCCATTCTATCCTTCAAATAAAGACAATACCTAAGTCATCATTCTACACAAAATGGTCTAACTATCCTGTGTATAACAGGAAACTAACTTCTTTCCCAGGAAAGGATATAAAGTTCTTGAGTGATGTTTACTCTTTTCAATGACCCATATTTAAATCCTGTGATATAAAGTTAACAATATTTACATACTGTAACATAAAATCAAGCTATCAACATCCTGTGTTACATTATAAGGAAATAAGAAACAGGAGAAAAAGAAACATTTGCTTAAAATTATACATGCAAAAACTATTTGCTATAGTGTTAACAATATAAGGTGGAAATATATAATGACAATTACAGTCCTTCGTGAGCCCTAAACTTCTCCAATATGACAACTGAAGTTTGAAAAGTAAAAAGCACATATACATGTCAGTTGTACCAAACCTTGAAAGTCAAACAGACATTTGTACTGTTGGAGCATGTGAGGCAGGTTTTACTTGAGTATCAATTCTACTTTTTTTGCCTAAGTGGAAAAAAAAAAGACATTTTTATGCCTCATTTCTGGATGACTCTCCTATTGATTTTTGCTCCCCAAACTGATGATCTATCCACATTGGCTATTTCCTTAGAAAATCTCAGACATTTTCACAGTAGAGTCTGCATTAGTCAAATATGAAGTGTGCCGACTTGTAGTCATTTTTGAGATGTAGACAAGCCTTGTCACCTCTTCTAATACTTTTTTGGGGATTCAAAAAAAGATAACAAAATAAATTCACCACATTTATTCCACTTATTGGACTTATTCCACAGTATGATGCTGCTATGTCATCTTCCCATCCAAAGCATCCATCATACAGAAATAAAATAAGAAACAGGCCTGCTTCTATCCTTAAAGACTCTTTCTTCCATAAGTCATGTTCTCTATCCAAGATTAAACTAAATACTGGGTATACTTGAAGATTTTTTGTTTATCTTCTTCTCAAACAACTATATACAAATAAACATTATAATTTTAGTAATAATAATTTTACTAAAAAGCCACAGTTGAGAGAGAATAAGTAAAAACCCAGAAGAAAGGAGAAAGGAAAGAGAACAATAAGGAAGCATGTTGCCACAGGAACTTCTGCCAGAGAAACAAAAATTAAGGAGATAATTTTACTACCAAATACTCAAGTGATTTCCTAGGTCTTTTTAACTTTTTTATTCTCCAGCAGTTTGATTGCAGCAGTTACCTTCTAGTTTGGATCTCTTTACATGATATTTAAAAACTTGATAGATTCATCCACTAATGAGAATATTACATTTATATTTGGAATCAAAGACACATAGCTTGACCCAATTAATATGCAGAATAAGGTTCTCTTCATCACAGCTTATTTCAGTAGCTGTGTCCAGTGGGGGTGCTAAGCACGTCATCTAGTTCTTACTTACATAATATTCTTCATTTAAGCAAACTCATGGTTATACAATTTATTACAGATTGCTTCAGCATGTAGAAAGGTGTACAGAATGTGTGTGTGTGTGTGTGTTGTTATATGTGTTTGTGTGTATGGATTCTGATGCAAAACAATTTAAAACCAATTTGAGATTGGACACAATCAAATCTCCTATTCAGTTTTGTAGGTTTTCTTGCTTAGCCTCTATTTTTTTTTTTTTTTTTTGACTCACAGCCTTACCTTTAGACTTTGTTCTGAAAGAATGTGGTCACTATCACTGCTTTGTGACAAGACAGATTTTCAGTCAACATGTTTGCAGTATGAACATTTCTTCTCATACTGTACTTACCTGCTTTGATGTCTCTGACTCCATCCTTAGATAAGATTTCTTGTGTTATTTTCTTCTCTCAGATCAAAGAAATGTCACAAAGCCCAGGGATTTCATATCTTAGTGTACAAAAAATTCAAGGGTATAAAGTTTAGCAAGATTTAGAAGAAACATTTGAGTAATGCAACTCTGATAGCCAGGTGTTCCTTGCAGCTTTACACATGGGAATGACAGAACTGAGACCAGGTCCAGAAATCACAATACATTTTTTTTTTTTTTCTGGGTACAAAATACAGTTTACAAAGAACATCCATATATACCAGCTAATAGCATATTTACAACAACTCTAAAGAAAAATGGAGCAGATCTTATCCTAATTTTGCCAACCATAAAATCAGGAGCCAAAGAATTTTAAATAAGTAATATTGTTTTAGCAGTAGAACAATGATTAGAAATTATCTAGTGTATGTCAAACAATGCTAGTCCAAGTTTATACAGCTGATAAGGGGTAAAACCAGGACTCTGCTTCTTGAGTTAGAATTGAATTCTTGAGTAAGAATTTAGATTCAAAAACTGGGTAAATCAAATATGTAGATGAGATCTAAAAGACCAGAGTCGGACTAACATAAGCAATAGAGCCAGTGGTCAGAGTGGCTGAGTAATAAGACCAGAGTGCTTCACACAAGCGGAAGACTCCTGGGTCCTTATGGAAAAGTGCTGGAGAGGGGCTCTGAATTGGGAATGTGCTCAGTTATCATGTTGATATAAAGGTGCAGAGTCAGAAGAGACCTTGGTGTCTGTGCAGAATATATGGACTGCGAAAGGAAGAACTTGGTCATCAGATTGACTAGTCAATTTGATGTTGATTCCAGTCTGACTCTCAAACTCTTAAAGACAAAAATTTGTATAGCATTTGTACAGAGTCACAGGCACTGCTGAATCATAGACGAGATTTAATACCAATCTGGCAACAGGCATTGACGGAGCGGCTGGAACACTGATCACTTGGGTGTGGCCTTAGGGAGTCAGCTTTTATTACATAGGACGGTTTTAAGATAAAGTGAGGACATTACACTAGGGAGGGAGGGCTTTAAAAAAAATACTTTGAGCTGCAAAGCCCTTTCTTCAAAAGCTATCATCTGTGGCTACCCAATCTGTAAGAGAGGTACATGTTGCTGAAGGTTGGTGGGGGACCCAGACTCTGTCTTCTCCAACTCACCCCACAGTTAACCCCTGAGGTACACTTCCAAGTCCCTCATGATCTATAGAGCATTATTTAAAAATCACTAGACTAGATGATTTTTCATCTAATCTTTCACTGCTAAAAATACTAGGTGACTGTGGTTCTAGATGCAGCTTTTTACAGTTTATAATAAAGGTAAAGGGAGTGTGCGTTTGCTCTAGTTTACAATGTTTGCCTATGGCTGAGTTGCATAACTCTTATAGGGAAGAAGATCCTTGCCCCGTCTGACTTTTACGGGACTCTTCAGTTTTGGGATATGATAGAGAATGAGGATTAAAGAGGGGAAAAAAATATGTGTCAAGGTTATAATTCCCTTTTCCCAGGGCCAGGGGATTCATTGCTTTCCAGGGTGGGGCGGTCAATCCCTCCAGATGGCCTGAGGGATTGCACGTTAGCAATATAAGCAACAATTTGCTGTCACATCAGATATGCTTTTCTGAAAACGGCAAAGCTGAGCAGAGTGGACAGTACTGCTTCGTTGTTACTCCCACTTTGGCTATTCTCTGACTTTGGAATTTTGGGTGTCTATCACTTGGCACAGCGCTTAGCATGATATTTAGCATGCTACCTGGAGAGTCAAGAGACCTAGAAGCAGCAGCCCTGGCTTGCCAATTCTTAGTTTTCTGACCTTGGGCATATTCGCGTGTTTGGAGGAGTAAAGGAGCTAAGTGGAGCACTAAACCATATAGCCAAGGAATATGATAGCATCTGTAAATGGTAAGATACCACTAACCCACCAGCAATCATAGTACTAATACACTTTCTTTGCTGTGACTAGTCTTTTCAGCAGCAAAACTATAATAGCAAAGTATCTGATAAACATGTTTCTGGGGGTGAAGCATCTTATATTTCTGTACAGGAAGTTTTGTGATCTTTCTAGAGGTGGAGTCAGGTTTTGGTTGAGGGATATAGCATCGGAGTCTCACTGCTTCTGTTTGGCCCAGTCTCAAAGGAATCTGCAGGAGTGATTCTGTCACCAGTTTTATGTAGGTGGAGTAAAGGGAAGAGAGGTAGGATTACCTGGTACAGGATCTAGGGCAGGTGTGGGAGAGCACCCTAACATTCTTAGAGACAAAAGACACTCCTACCTGAAGTGACAATACTTATTATCAAGGAAGTGCAGAGATCTTTTCTTTGCTGCTGGTGTAATAAGCAGGGAACATCAGGCCACAGGGGACATCCATTTTCATAGCACATCAATGTTTCCTTGATTTTGCTCTTAGTGATTGGAGATATATAATTGACCTCTGTTCATTCGTGAAGGCTTATCATTTGTACGATTTCAGATTTCAATAATAAGATAATTTGATTGACAAGGGCAAAACTAGACTTCGAGAGAATCACATAACGGACCATCCATAATGTGGGATCTTCCGATATTTTCTAACAAAATGTGATGGAATCTTTCTGAATAAGTCCAAAACGGGGAGAAACAATATTAAATAATACTAAACACTGCCATGGAGTTTGGGACACTAAGGTTGATTGGGCTATTTGTTTAGTGATGCTCCCCAGGGTTATTTTGTTGAGGGTTTGCCATTAAGTGGTCTAATTGTGTCAGTGGATGGGGGCCTTTTCAATTTGCATAATTTCCTCAGGGGACCGAAGTTGCTAATTTGGTGATTAATTATCCATATTACGCATTGTTTATTTGACCATGCCTAGATTAATTTCTTTTTCCCAGCAAATCACATTTAAATTTGCATATCTTGATTACATTTTAATGCCTTGGCTATCATTGTCTCTTCCCTGGCCACCTCATCAGATTACAGAAGAGTGCTCAAGCAGAGAATGATGGAATGTCTTCAATGACATTGCACATCAGTGGACAGAAAATGCACATGGCTTATTTTTTAATGAAGAATGTGTTCTTTCATAATCAAGTGAGTTATGACATCTAATGTACATTTTGTGTTTTGACCATTTCCATTCTACCATTTTCAACCAATTAAAATAAAATAGCCTTAATTAACANAGATTACAGAAGAGTGCTCAAGCAGAGAATGATGGAATGTCTTCAATGACATTGCACATCAGTGGACAGAAAATGCACATGGCTTATTTTTTAATGAAGAATGTGTTCTTTCATAATCAAGTGAGTTATGACATCTAATGTACATTTTGTGTTTTGACCATTTCCATTCTACCATTTTCAACCAATTAAAATAAAATAGCCTTAATTAACATTTTGAATACTGCTATATGTTTCTTTCTTTATATGTCAAAATATTTTATTTCCATTTATTTGTAATCTTGTATTTTGCTGTCTGCATGCTGGGTTAGTATTCAAAGTCTCTGATTAGTTAATCTTCCATCCAATTTTTTCCAAGATTGAAAACCACCAGGATTCTGGTGGCACTGCACCACTGGTTTCTTGTAGTCAAGGACTGTGTCTCAATTGCTCTTTTATTTAATTTATTTAATAGAGTGTCTTCACTGTTATCATTATTGCAAAAATATATAATAATTGATATTCGTAGCTACACTTAATCTTCAGCACTGTTTGGGTTCAAACAGTATTAATGGCTTTACTTGCATCATCTCAAAGTTGTCAAACCATCTTATGAGAAAAGCATTATTTTGCTTGCTTTACAGTGAGACAATGAGTTTCAGAGACATACAGAAAGGCATCTGTTCAAGGTAAGATAACTAGGAAATCCCGTGGCTAAAATTAGAAGCTGTCTTCCTGCCTCCCTCCTTCCCGCCTTTCTTTATTTCCATCATCTCTTCACAGAGTCATGACCATATGCCACAACCAATCTCTTACTATTGACAGCCTCTTATTTAATATTTGCCTACCAGTTTTACTTCACATCTCTAAAAAAAAAGTTGGTTTATTTCTCAAACACCTTTTAACCATTCTCAGGCTGCAACCTGTTTGTTAGTCTCTCAAATATTCTCATCATTTATATTGACTTCTACTCACCCTATAGGCACCCTGTTGGCTCAGTTTCCTTACGTCAGCTCTGCCAGTTCTTACCTTCCAGTACTCAGAGCTGACTAGCAGAGCTGAGGGTATCACAAAACTTTGTTATATCCTCTATGGTCATCTTACTTTGTAATTTAACTAAGGTTCATAGCTACTTAGAAATTTTTGTATACTCCTTGTTGCCGGAGTCACATGGCTGTTTTAATTACTTCTCAACTTATTTATGACATTTGTGTGGCATTTAATACATTCTGCTTTATGTTGTGTATTGTGTGTGTGCATGTGTGTGTGCGTGTGTGTGTGTAGTTCTTGACTCTATCTCTTAGAGGTCAGTCCTAATTTTTAATCAATTTTGTAGCATCTATTATGGTGGCTCAGTGATAAACAATCTGCCTGCAATGCAGGAGAAGCGGGAGATGTGGGTTTGATGCCTGGATTGGGAAAATTTGCTGGAGGAGGAAACAGCAACCCTCTGCAGTAGTCTTGCCTGGGAAATGCCATGGATGGAGGACCCTGGAGGGCTACAATCTGTAGGGTCGCAAAGAGTCAGGCACGACTGAGCACAAGGGCACACATTATATCTATTAAACTTTCATTTATATATCAACAAATATTTATTGAATGAATTCTATGTGTTAGAAAGCTCGAAGCACAGAGATTTCTGCAGTATCCTAAATGAGAACATATTCTATCAAGAGACAGACAAAAAAACCACATAAGCAGGTAAATAATCAAAATAATAGTAGATAATAATTAAAGTACTTATCCCCTCAAGACTATGAGAAATGGTTAAAAAAAAAAAAAAAAAAGCTCTTTCTTGTCTGCTTTTTGAAGTTGTTTTAGGGATGATATATTAGGCAACACCTACATGCCTCCCAAGTGGAAGGAATCCTTGGCTAGATGTCAAGGCATCTCGGGTCTACTCACAAATTAGACATTAATCTCTTCATGTCCTCTCCTGTAAAAGGAAGGAGCAGGCCTGGATAATCATAATTCCTTCTAGCTTAGCACAGTATGTTTCTAAGATCTGTGATGCTTCTATTCATATCTAGAGGCCCCAATTGATTAGTCAAAGTATGCAGATATCTTCGAAAAGATATGTAAATGTCTCCTGGGAAGTTTCATTTTAATAACTATTACGGCAGCAGGAACACTGTGTCTTTTATTAAATTTGTCTGTTCCCTGGTGCTGATAGCATCTTCAGAATATAAAGTACACAATATAATATAATGAAGCACAGTTTAGAATTGTTTTCATAATAGTGCATGCCATAGTACTCAGCCATAAAATATGAACCTAAAGTACATCTTGTTCTGTAAACTCATAATTTTCAACTGTCTAAAAACTGAGTGTAAAAAGGAAATTAATAAGAGAAAAACATTTCACGGCATGCATGAACAGCTTTAAAAAAATTTATGTTTGTTGTAGGAAAAAAAGGCACAAAGGTCATTCTTCTGGAATTTGATAACTTAAAAGATTTTTATATTTTTTGTTTTTTGTTTCTGCTAACAATTATCACTGTCACATGAATTTAGTCATTGACTTATTCTGTAATTCTTTTAATAAGCATTGGTTTAGCAGTTAGCATGTACTCAGCTCCTCTTTAAGATCAGCTAATGAACAGATTCATTAGATATTAAAAGAAAGGGTGGCCCCAGAAACTTAGAAGCCATGAGGTTTTACAGTAAGGTTAAGTGAATNGTTTCTGCTAACAATTATCACTGTCACATGAATTTAGTCATTGACTTATTCTGTAATTCTTTTAATAAGCATTGGTTTAGCAGTTAGCATGTACTCAGCTCCTCTTTAAGATCAGCTAATGAACAGATTCATTAGATATTAAAAGAAAGGGTGGCCCCAGAAACTTAGAAGCCATGAGGTTTTACAGTAAGGTTAAGTGAATATATTATCCAGATGATAAATATCAGCTGAAGTTGAATGCCTTTGAGTTTTGCTAACCTGTAGTCTAACAGTCGAACACGACTGAGCGACTTCACTTTCAGTTTTCACTTTCATGCATTGGAGAAGGAAATGGCAACCCACTCCAGTGTTCTTGCCTGGAGAATCCCAGGGACAGGGGAGCCTGGCAGGCTGCCGTCTGTCTATGGGGTCGCACAGGGTCAGACACGACTGAAGTGACTTAGCAGCAGCAGCAGCAGCAGGATTAACTTAAAGTGACTTTTTCTAGTAGCATTGCTCAGCTGACTTTGGGAGATCACTAGTTAACATGAACATTTGGTAAATAAAAGTCCAGATTGGATGCAAAGCTTATGGTGGTAATGCAGCTTTGTTAATCAACTTTCTTGCCATTGGGAACAAATTATGGGTTTGCTTTTTGTGGATCAAGATAATAATGGCATTAACGATATGATTATTTATTATATATTATGCACTTGACATATGCCATGGCCTTTATTCTTTCATTGATTGCATAGATGCCATTTCACCATATTATTGGGAGAAAATGGAAAAAAATAACAAAGTTATTGTCTTTGAAATGCTAATCAGGAGGCTCATAGTTACAGCGGTGTGTAATAAATACTTAAGAGTGTATGGAAGCAGGTACTAATGGTAACCAGCCTACCTTTAGAAGGGTTAAATGGACAATTTACACACTGTGTGTTTTGACTGTTTAAAACCTTAAGGTAAGTATGACAATCTATATTATACAGATAAAGAAATTAAGGCCAGAAGTGGTAAGTGACCAGACCAAGGTCATACAGGTAGAAATTGTGACAGCTGACATTTTAACCCTTAGTTCCAAAGCACTTGCTCTATTTGCTACAACAGAGGTTATAATTCCTATTTCTTTCCCAAATACTTGCCTGCTTGCTGATGGCCATGGGGAAAATGATTAGGAGAATGTGAGCAGGTCAATAAAAAGCCAGACAAACAATTACAACTATATACATGAATATACAATACACACACTATATACACAAATATTAACATATATACAAACTATTATATGCCCATATTCACATATTCCACTTTTTTTGAGTCAAAGGACTCATCGTTACCCAAAATCATCACAGTGTAAGAGGAAGAAACTGACTTGTGGAGCCAGATGACGGTACTTAAATTTTATTTTCAACACATGCAAAGTGAAACTGCCTTCTTTAAAGGCTCTTGTTCCATATCTGTAAAATGACATTAATAATAATATTTACTAGTTCCATATGCTGTATATTACACATTCAATAATGCACTTGTATGCCACCGTAAACATTAAATGTTCTTCATATATCAGTAATTTATTTTAAAGGTGGTGATTTGTATGAAATTGTCAGATGCCAATGTAAATCTACAAGCATCTCTGCTCAGAATCCAATGGAGGTGAATTTGAGGCAGCAGCAGACATAATGAAAAATTACATGAATAATTGCTTTCATTTTTTTGTTGTATTTTTGATGATTCATTTTGATACAAATATGTGGAGTCATCTGGATAAATAACATTTTTTATGCAGAAGAAAAACTATATGTTGCTAGATTCAGTGGCCAGTTCCCAGGTGTCAGTTTACCCATCTGGAACTGTGACACAGTGATGGCTCTTGCTCGTTTTTGCCTTTATGGTGGTGGTGGTGGTTTAGTCGCTAAGTTGTGTCCAATCCTTTGCAACTCCATGGACTGTAGCCCTCCAGATTCCTCTGTCCATGGGATTTCCCAGGCAAGAATACTGGAGTGGGTTGCCAGTTCCTTCTCCAGGGGATCTTCCCAACCCAGGAATCAAACCCACGTCTCCTGCAATGCAGGCAGATTCCTTACCGCAGAGCCATCAGGGAAGCCCTTCTACCCTTATAGACCCTATTCAAATCTCTTTTGGTGATTCTTCATCATTTCCTGTCCTCTTGAGCCTACAGTGTCCTTGTGATTAGGACATGGACTTCTTTCCTTCCCAATCTATTCACCACCTTGGTGATCTCATCCTCTCTGATGACTTTTAATGTTATTTAGATCTTGAACATTTATTTCTCCACACCAACATTTATTTTCCCAACACAAGCTGAGCTCCAAGCTCACAAATCGAACAGCCTATCGACATTTTCACTTAGATGCCAAAAACACATCTCAAATTTAACATGATCCACACTGAATATGTATTACTACTGTTCACTCTTAACTTGTCCTTCAACTTTCCTTCATTTAACTTAACAAACTGTTATTTCTTTAGTTGCTCGGATAACTTTTATATAATCCTTGAACCACTTCTTACCCTCAAATGCCACATGTGGTCTATCACCATATTTGTTTGACTCTACTATCATAGTTTGACCAGTTGTAGATTTCAGTGTTGCCATTAAAACTATCTTCACCTTGCATCTGAACTAGACAAGAGCATACGTATTGTTCTTGCTTCTTCCCTTGTCCTATTTTGTGGGGCTGTTTTAAAACAGCTGCCAAAGCGAGCAGCTTTTAAAATATAAGTTTGAGCACATCACTTCTTTGCTAGAAACTTTACAATGATTTCCCATTTCACTTAAGAGTTCAAGTCCACAGCAACCTAGGTGACCGTCATTTGTAGACCTTCCCCGACTCTCTGACCTCTTCTTTTGTCTCAGTTTGTCCCAGCCCTGCTAATCCCTGCTGCTCCTTGAAGCCTTAGGCACCTTCTTTTGGTCCTTGACCATCACTATTTATTTACTTGTAGCTTCAAGTATAGTTTGCTCAGTAGTCAAATATGCAGCAGTTTGGCAAAAATATGGCATATTCTTTGTGTAGCAATCAAAGTCTGCATTTCTAAGTTGAAGCTAATAAAATGGATCAAGTTGCATTTTCACCCAGAAGTTAGTACCATCTTGAGCTGGTACTATCCTCATAAAAGGAAAACAGGAACTATTAAGTTAACCTAGAAATATATTGAAGACAATTGAATAATGGGAAAGTCACCAGAGTAACTGAGAAAGCACTTAAGAACTTTTAAAATATGTATTGGAAGGTCTTATTATTTGTTATCTAATTCTATAGCATCATGCTGTATCTAAGTTGATTTGCTTTATTATAAGTTTATAGAGGGTAAAAACAATAAAAGCAGGGCACACTCAGTCACCTAGCATATTAGAGTAGCAAGTAGGGAGGAAATAAGCCAGAGCTAGAATAAAATTCCAGCAGCATGGTCTTCACAAAATTACGTGCTGACCTGAGGATTTGCCCAGGCTGGTATAAAAGCCATCTGGTAATTCTGGGATAACCAGATTTACAGTGCATTCCTGGACTAATGTATTTATTCAACAAATATTTTCTGAATCTCTAGCATGTTCCTGACATTATTTTAGATGTTGGGGATGCTGGGGTGAACAAAAAAATGTCCTTTCCTTATGGAACATAATATAGAGAAATGAGTAGTCAAATAATAATAATAACACTGCATAGTATCAAGTACATACTATTTTTAGATAATGTTTAGTCACTCAGTCATGTCCAACTCTTCAGGACCTTGGTGGGCTACAGTCCATGGGGATTCTCTAGGCAAGAAAACTGGAGTGGGTTGCCTTCCCCTCCTCGAGGGGATCTTCCCAACCCAGGGATGGAACCCAGGTCTCCTGGATTGGAGGCAGGTTCTTTATTGTCTGAACCACTGCTGCTGCTGCTAAGTCACTTCAGTCATGTCCAACTCTCAGCGACCCCATGGACTGCAGCCTACCAGCCTCCTCCGTCCATGGGATTTTCCAGGCAAGAGTACTGGAGTGGGGTGCCATTGCCTTCTCCTGTCTGAACCACTAACGGAGCCCATTTTAAGTTTAGGTGGAAAACAATAAAGCAGAGATACAGCAAAATGGAGAGGTGATTTTTTCCCCCCATTTTTTTTTTTAATGACTTGGAAAGAAATAAGTGTCTCTGAAGAGGAGACTAGGGAAATCATATGATGGGATTGTCCTTGAGACTCTTTGGGAAAGAATCATTCTCCAGGGTAGAGGAAACAACATGATTCCAGGAGTGGTGAGGGAGGGAGTGTGTTTGGTGTATTTGAAGAATACCAGGAAGCTGATGTGGTTAGTGCCAAGAGAGTTACATCATGTAGAGTTTTGTAGGCCATGGTCAAATCTTTGGACTAAGTTCTGAATGGTACAAAAAGCCATGGGGGCTATGGTGGACAACAGGTTGTCTTTTTATGATTCATGTTTTAAAAGATCATTTTGGCTATTGTGTGGGCAAGTGCATAATAAATGATGCAAAACTGGACTGGGAAACCATAATGAGGCTCTTCTAGTGGTGCAGAGGAGATATGATGGTGGCTCATACATGTACAGTGAAGAACTGGGAGCAGTTTTAATACAACATAAAGATCGAGCTTATGTAATTCAATAACTGACTGAATATAGAGAGATAAAATAGAGATCAAGAATGTTACCTTAATTTGCGTCATTTGCTGAAGTAGAAAACACACGAGGAGGGTAAAATTTGGGGGATATTGAAGCTCAGAGTTCATTTCATGCATGTTAATCTTGATGTTTCCAGGGAGTAATGTTCGATGTGAATTTGTACAGATGAGAGTGACATTCAGAGGAGAAGTGGACTGCAGATTAAAAAAAAAATGAAGATGTAAGTACATGGAGCAGAGAACTGTGAGATGAACCTGCCAGACACCAGATCCATCCAGAAAGCAAGAGCAGATCTGTTGGGCATGGTGGATGTTAGGTTGAACACAATTTAATCCCCTTGAAGGTTCATTGCATGAAGTCCTTATCAACACACACACTCAGACACAATGCAGCAAGCTGGTTTCAGATCTATCTCTTCACACTTCACAACACCTGTGGCCCTTGATTCAGGACCATGGATTTTTGCTAACAACACAACAGTCATGGAGCAATCAGTTCTTTACACAGCATTGTGCATGTGCAGGGTAAGAACTTTTCCCCCTCTGAACCAAGATTCAGTATTTTTAATGTCTTCTGAGTATTTGAAATCACTAAGTCAAATAAGAAGGCCTGGGACTTGCAACCTAAATGGCTCCTGGACAGTAGATGCAAGTCCAACTGGAATGAGTGAAGGCACAGGATTTTTTGGTGCTTGTAGTTTATGTTGAAATCTTATCTGTTGCTAACCCACTTCTTTTCTTAAGAAAACAAAATAATTTTGTCCTGAGAATAGTTTCCTTTGATGTCTCACTGNTGCAACCTAAATGGCTCCTGGACAGTAGATGCAAGTCCAACTGGAATGAGTGAAGGCACAGGATTTTTTGGTGCTTGTAGTTTATGTTGAAATCTTATCTGTTGCTAACCCACTTCTTTTCTTAAGAAAACAAAATAATTTTGTCCTGAGAATAGTTTCCTTTGATGTCTCACTGTGTTATTGAACCAAAGTGGATTCATTCGCTTGATGCACAGCAAAGCTAATCTACCGACACCAGGCTGTGGTAAAGTATAGCACGTACTGCAGGGCCAAGAAAGGAGAGTGGGCAGCTCATGTGCAAGAGACAAACTCCCTGTTGTCTTTCGGGGAAGGGTTTTAAAGACAGTGTGCGGGAGAGGATTGCAAGGTATGCAATTAGCTCATGCGCAATTCTCTGACTGGTTGATGGGGAGGCAACAGGGTGATGGTTCAGGAATCTCAATCATTAACCCTTTGGTTTCCACCAGTCTGGAGTCTATGTGCTGGTGGTCCGTATGCAGTTAACTTCTTGTACCTGGTGGGGTTTCAGTATCTGCAAAACAACTCAAAGATANAATTTTTGGTAGAATTCAGCTGTGAAGCCGTCTGGACCTGGGCTTTTGTTTGCTGGAAGATTTCTGATTACAGTTTCAATTTCCGTGCTTGTAATGGGTCTGTTAAGATTTTCTATTTCTTCCTGGTTCAGTTTTGGAAAGTTGTACTTGTCTAAGAATTTGTCCATTCATCTCACCATTTTTTAAGGTTATAGAGTTTCAGTTTTACAAGATGAAGAGTCCTTGGCATGAATGGTGTACTTGCTGCAAAACAATATGCATGTTTTTAATTCCACTGTACTGTACACTTTCCAACGGTTAAGTAGTAAATTTGGTGTTTTGTGTATTTTATCTCAACAAAACACCAGAGAAAAAGAAAATAAAACCTACAGAATGCCAAGTCTATACTAGATTTTGCTCAAATCACCCTTTTTTGAAAGATATACAGATTACTTGAAAACATTTACTTTTAAAAGCAATGCTGTAATAAATAACATAATAAATTTCTTCAAATGCTGATTTTCTGTAGAGTTTGATAAACAATGATAGCTATCATTTACTGAGAGCTTACTGTGTGCCAAACACTACACCAAGCACTTTATACAAATAATCTCCTTTGAATTTCACAACAACCTTACAAAGCTGACACTCCTTGCTTACTCTCCCCGGGTGATGCCGCATATTCCTTGCACAGGGGTACTTTGTATGAGGTTGCATTGAATATGCTGAGTTTCTTCCAAAAAGACTTACATATTTGCTTTCCACTAGTAATTTCTGAGAATGTCTATTTCCTCACATCCTAGGTAATCTTCAGAGAAGGCAATGGTACCCCACTCCAGTATTCTTGCCTGGAAGATCCTGTGGACGGGGGAGCCTGGTGGGCTGCAGTCCATGCGGTCGCTAAGAGTCGCACATGACTGAGCGACTTCACTTTCACTTTTCACTTTCATGCATTGGAAAAGGAAATGGCAACCCACTCCAGTGTCCTTGCTTGGAAAATCCCATGGACAGGGGAGCATGGTGGCTGCCATCTATGGGTTGCACAGAGTNAGGAGCCTGGTGGGCTGCAGTCCATGCGGTCGCTAAGAGTCGCACATGACTGAGCGACTTCACTTTCACTTTTCACTTTCATGCATTGGAAAAGGAAATGGCAACCCACTCCAGTGTCCTTGCTTGGAAAATCCCATGGACAGGGGAGCATGGTGGCTGCCATCTATGGGTTGCACAGAGTCGGACACGACTGAAGCGACTTAGCAGCAGCAGTAGCAGTAGGTAACCTTGGGTATCACAATTTCTTTTTTTAATTTGTTAGGCTTTTATTATCATAGTACAAAATGTTGCCAGACACTGCTGTATTTTTCTCCTGGGAAACGTCATTATTATTTTAACCATTCTATGATAGTTGCTACTTTTATTTCACTTTTTGTCCTAAAAGTAAAAGTAGATGTTTTAAATTCTTGGAAATTGACGTTATGATGACATTAATTTTGCTGCCTGTGCAACTTGACTTGACATACAAACATATCATAGTTCTGCTGACACACTTGATAAAGATTTGGCTACACAAAGTCACAGACTTATTTTGGATGACATTTTGTAATTTTCGAAAGCAGACAGAGTAAAATGCCTTACTGTATTTTTAAAGGCCATTTAATCCACAGCAAAGCCATTTCCCTTGGTACGAACAAAATCAATTTTATTAGAATATTTGCCAACCATAAGCTATATTTATAGACAACGTATATGCCTTATATTAAGCTACTTCAAAGCAAGTATTAATAGAATCATCAGGGCCCTCCAGTCCAGGCATACTTATAAATTGCTGGTGTGTACTTTCATCTTGTAAGATCTTCCGATGTGGAGAGTGGATAAAAATTTGGAATCATTTTGAAAGACTCATTAATATTTCATCCATGCCAATGTAGATCCTAATTTTTGTTTCTTTTACTCAAATGTGTTTTCTACTAGATTAGTACAAACTTCATCTCTCATTTTAATCCAGCCAATGCACTTACAATTCTGTTTACCATCTTTTCATGCTCAGTAAACATGTTGCTTCAAATAATCAGGTCTCACTCTCAGTCCAACAGGATGACTAGGAAGGGTCTCTTGTAGCACATGTCCTCAGTTTGCCATTTCTTTAAAATAGATTTCATCATGGAAACCAAAATTTTAAAATTCAGTAGTAAAAGCCGATTGTATGAAATGTCTCAATGTCTAAGACTTTTATTCTGCACCTTCTTTAGAGTTCTCTTAATACACCTGAGTTCCTCTTGAGCCTCAGGCATAAGGGCAGTTGCTTCTTTTCATTTAGTACTCTGTTAAGGTGAGTATTAGGGTTAGGTATGTATAGTAATCATATATAATTTTTGCTAACAAGTGAAAGTTTTATGCCAACTCTTGCTTTTTAAAACATAAGATCAAGCAAATGAAACAGCAGACAAATGAAGAGTGCCAGATCAATTCTTATTGGGAATAATATCATTCCTGGCCACACACAACAATGTGGTTCAGATTGCATCTTGATTCAAACCCAGAGAGAATAAGTGATCAGTTAGACCCCAATGACTGCAAGCAACAGAAATGAGTTCTAGCTAACTCATACAGAAGAAAATGGAGATCAATTAGCTGGGTGATGAGAAGAGCAATGGGAAGGTAGTCAGAAGAGTGATGAGAAGGCTAATAAATCAAGCTCCTAGAAAGATAAAACTTGGAAGAGCTGTGAGTTTAGAGGTGGCACCAGTGGTAAAAAGAAAAAAAAAAAAAAACCTGCTTACCAATATAGGAGATATCAGAGACATGGGTTCAATCCCTGGGTTGGGAAGATCCCCTAAAGTAGAAAATGGCAACTCACTCTAGTATTCTTGCTTGGAGAATCCCATGGACAGAGGAGCCTGGTGGGCTACAGTCAACAGGGCCACAGAGAGTAGGATACGACTGAAGTGACTTAGAGGCATGTATACAACTTCAAATGAACATGCTTTTCCTGATATTTTTTTCTGTACCAACATCAAGTTTTTCAAGATTTAAAGTCTTGAGAGAGAGAATCTGATTAAACTTGCTTGAGTTAGGGGGTGGGCAGTAATACACTGAATGACCATGCATAATAGAGGCAAGATAATTCCTTAAAGTGCCAAAAGAAGAAGATTAAGTGGCTGTTAAGCAAACACAAATCAGAAAAAGTATATTATGGCAGAAAAGGAATCATTCCTGGCAATGACTCCATTACTGGGAAAAATACTTCCGTTAAAACATTATACACATTTATGGTAAGTTTTTTAAAGTATTATTCAGATTTAATGTAGAAAGATATAATACAACTTACTGAATAAGCATTGTTTTTTAGCTACTTTAGGCCATGGCAAAATAAACAAGCATTTACTTCATAATTATGGCCTTGCCACCAACCAGTTGTGTGCCTTTGGGTCAATAATATTACTTTTTTGCATAGCCAATGTTCTGCCTGTTTATAATGAATAAATTGGACAGAAATCTCTCTAAGGATGAAGTATAGCATAAGCATGACTCCTGAAGCTCACTCACATTATCAGCCCTAATCCAAACTGGTAAGGTGAGCAGTTTATGGTCATGTTTTCAAGCTTTGGCCATAACGAGCTGGATCAGCTTTTCTTGATTAACTTGTCATCTTCCAATAAAAAATAAAAGAAGCTCCATAATTATTCTCGGCAAGCGTCCAAAAATATGCCTCACTATCCAGTTCCAATTAATAATGTGTGACTTGTTAAAACAGATTTTGTTCATTTGAAGGTTTTAATAGCACCCAGTTTCAACTTAGTTCTCTTGGGGAAATATTTAGCATGCATTTAGCTAGCTCGACACACACAACTAATTAATTTGTCTAAAGCAAACTATCATATGAATCATAAACAAAGAACTGAAAACTGAAATTGCACCAGATTTAAAGCTGGAGGTATTTTATGCTTAATTAGTCTCAAGTTGTTTTCTTGGTCCCTATTTCTAATAAATAAGGTATATAGATCAATATTATATTGTTTTTTCAGATATAAAATGGAAAATCACATACAGTAATGGGTGCTTTTTTGCATTTTGAGAAATTGAAAGAAGCTTTCAGAAATCAGATTTTTTAAGAAATACGTCTAAATGGCACTGATCTAATGATGATGGCAGGTGACAAAGTAACATGAGCTGCTATGCCTCACTCCCTAGCTCAATCCTAGAGATATAGAGAAGTGGGAAGGAGGTTGATGGATTTAAGTAGAATAATTACATTTTACACATTAAATGTTGAATAATTTTCACTTTTGTAGGAGTATCTGTTTACTACAAAAACTCTTGAGAAACAGAAATTGGTTATATTCTAGTGTAAGAGGGAAACAGTCCTCCAAAGTAGAAGAGAACCAGGTTCATATAAATGAGAAGGAGAGAGGTTCAAAGACAAACTCCTAGTTGTGATGTTTTCCTGCTCCACTGGTATTGCTTTGAAAAAAAAAAAAAAAAAAACAACCCACTGCCTAGCCAGTAATTAACGCAAGATAGAAAAATAGCAATGCTATTTTAGCTGGGGGCTGGGGGTAGGATCATATTATAATATAATCTAGCTGAGATGGGGTGTAGATAATAAGAAATAGTAGATTGGCTGGCCATTGCCATTTGTTACTTCTTCTCTCCCTCTTTTTATGAAATTGAAGGTGAGAAAATTATTTCCCAGTAAGATAATAATGGTGGAAGTACAGAATTTCTTTGTAAGATAAATTTGCCTGAGGTGGAACAGTGTGTAAAGTGTTTCTCTACCTTGAGACATTTCTATTCCTAAGTACTAAATTTATGGTTGTCTGCTAAGGGGGCTCTGGGCTGCTTTAGCTTACTTCTCCCCACACTCATTAACAGCCCAGTGGTTGATATGTCCAGAGGAAAGCTGACCCAAGAGAAGTACAGAAATTTATCTGAGGAAGATAACCGCTACAGAAGACAGATATTCAACATCTTGCATAAAAAGGAGCAGAATTTCTTGACCAGGTGGAGAAAGGATTTAAAAAGAAGAAATTATCCTCTAAAGATAAAAAGATACTGGTGTAACAGGAACAAGTGGTTATAAAAAAGAATTAATTCAAAATATTGGGCATGAAATATATAGTAAATTGAACAGACAAACTTAATGAATAGGATGAACAGCAGAAAAAAGTTAAAGAATGAATTAGTAAATTTGAAGATCAGATTTAGAAACTCTTTTCATATATCTTAGAAAAGGATCAGTAAGGGATAGAAAGATGGAAAATTGAGTTAAGACATATGGAGGCTAGAGGAATTCTCAGTAGATACATAAATTACCCTAATTGCTCAGATTAAAAAAAAGAGAAAAAAAACCTGTCNGAACAGACAAACTTAATGAATAGGATGAACAGCAGAAAAAAGTTAAAGAATGAATTAGTAAATTTGAAGATCAGATTTAGAAACTCTTTTCATATATCTTAGAAAAGGATCAGTAAGGGATAGAAAGATGGAAAATTGAGTTAAGACATATGGAGGCTAGAGGAATTCTCAGTAGATACATAAATTACCCTAATTGCTCAGATTAAAAAAAAGAGAAAAAAACCCTGTCATTTTAAAAGAGCACGTGGAATGCCAAACAAAAAATAATGAATAGAACAAAGTAAAACTACACCCCCCCAAAACCCTTCGAAACATTCAACTGAAGCTTAAGAAGATCAATAAAAGAGAAGTAGAAGTTCTAAAAGCTTATATAGAGAGAAATAGATGACTTTCATAGGTACAATATTTGAGTTGGTATCAGACTTCTCAAAAGCTTTAATATGAAAGATACAATGAAATAATATTTTCAAAGAAAAGAAATTCTAATATAAAATTTTATATTTGTCTAACTCAATACAAATATGAGTGTAACATTCAATCATTCTCAGGCATATAAGACCTCAGAAGTTATACCAATTCAGTTTATTAATTTTAAAAGGAATCTCACTTGAAGTATTTCATTAAAAAACAAGAGGTGGATTCATGTTGATGTACGGCAAGGCCAATACAATATTGTAAAGTAATTAACATCCAATTAAAATAAATAAATTTATATTAAAAAAAAGAGGAAGCTCTAGGTCCACGGTGATAACTTGTCTGCTAACAAACCCCTTATAAACTGCGCCCTCTCCTGCGTCCCATGTCCTCAATCTATCACCAGTTTCCTGGACTCACCTCCAAAATAAACTACCTGCATTTGATTAAAAAAAAAAAAAAAAGGAAGAATTCTGGTAGGATAAAACAAGATCTATGAGAACTAAGGACAATTAAATAATATAGTAGAATGTAATCTTTTCTTTAAAAATGTAACCTAAAAGTGTGTATATAGGACAATCCAGAAGTAAAATTCTCTGGCACAAACATGAAGTAGGAGTAGCACACAGTGCTAAGCACTTTTCCATGAAGAAGAAACAATGATACGTTTTGAAAATTGGAATGAAATATTAAAACATAAATGAGTCTTGAATCAAGCCCAATTTTAAATAGTATAAAAATGTAATGTATAACTTTCTAGCATCTCTGCTAGTTTTGGTGACACGGACGTCAATGTGACGTCCTGGTTCAGGATATGGCTGTTACTTTTCATTTATTTTTGAGATTGATTAGGTCAGTACCAAGAAATGCTACCATGGATAACTGTCACATACAGTCTCTCTGCCTCCAGGTGTAACAGCAGCCCTACCTCCCTTTGATAATCAGGGTCAAATATCTCCAACAAGATGGTGTCTCCTTCCCTGGTCTGCTCATTTTCTTTCTTTCTTTCTTTTTTTTTTTTTTTTGCTCATTTTCTAACTTGAAGACCTTGAAGTGATTAGAGGGTAGTGGTGGCTTAAAACTTCACAGAAGTGAAAGTGTTCCGATCTGGGATTCAGAACCTCTGGATTCATAGTGCCTGGAGTTGCAGGAATGGAAATCATGTTTCCCAGGTGGGTCACCGAATATGATGATAAATATCCCATTTCTATCCCTTGGTTCTTGGATTCTTATACTCTATTTGTTTGGAGTCACAGCACCCCAACATCCATTGTTGACTTAGAGTAAATTCTATAACTGGAAGATGAGACCCTATTCTTCATGGTTATCACCTCCAAGCTGGTGCCTCACTGGTGCAGCATGTGGTCAGACCAGTGAATCCCATGATCACCTATCACTGCTAGAGCTCCTCTTCTGTGAAAGGGACCCCTTGGACTGAAGTGATACTTTGTGGGATTCCTTGCTGATGCAGCAAAGTTTAAAAACCTTCAGACAGTGATGGGAACCAAGGCCCCATGAGCTGCAGAGTCAAACTCATTCTGAAAATACATGTCAACAACTTAGATGAGTTGCTGCCTCTTCCATGGTAGAAATGGTCCAACTAATGAATCAACTTGCCGCTGATATGCCGCTTGGTCTCACTGAGGCATTGTGCCATATCAGAAGCTCAGTTGCTGGAAAAGTAGATGTTCTGCAGTATCAGTACCTAGTTCAGATTTGGTGAGACCTATACTTTTGGTGGTGCAGGGATAAAGAATCTTCCCACAACGCAGGAGATGCAGGTTTGATCCCTGGGTCAGGAAGATCCCTGGAGGAGGACAAGGCGACTCACTCTAGTATTCTTGCCTGGAGAATTCCATGAACAGAGAAGCCAGGTGGGCTACAGTCCATAGGGTCACAAAAAGCCAGACATGACTTGCACACACACATACTATTGGTCTTTGATACCGTCCGTCCTTATCACTACGTGTGCCATTGTCCCAACACTAGAGTAGTTGATCCAAGGACTGATTGACCTCAAGTGGCCAAGTTGTTTAGTTGGTTAGTGCCTTGTCCATGATGGACAGTTTACAGTAGGCATTAACAAATCAGAAAAAAAAGACTCATGTTTTGTGACAACTTCTATGTGTCCATCTGTATGCCTCTTCTCAAGCCCTCCTTGTTCTAGTTACAATATTTCTTATAATTTCAGCTCCCTGATGGAGCTTCTAGGCTATTTACCACATGCCCATAAATCTAAATGACTTACACAAAGTGAATAGTTAGACACTTTGCCCAAAGCTCTTCCCAATAGCAGGATTTCTCCTCACTCTTGTCTCTCGGGCCCATCAAGGAGTAGGGTTGTACTATACCTACAGTATCTTCTTTGGCTTTGATCAACATATTGAGCCAGGTTCTCTATGAATCAAGTTTACCTTTCTCCATCAACTGGTAATAAAGGCCTCCTTTCCCGTGTGGATCAGTTCCAGCAGAGAGAGAGAGAGCTGAATAGACAGCAGTGGAGGACGGCGTGTTTCTGGGGTGCCACGCCTGTGCCCCACGTGCGCTCTCTGTTATAGCCAGTCCTCGACCTCAGATGTATACTCCACTTTCATCTGACAATGGATTGCCATCAGGACCACAAGACCTTATAATCTGGTTCTCAGGGAGCCCATCTCATAATGGGTAGTATGGATGCATGGTCCTTTGATGTCTCATGGCTAGGCATTCCTGCTCTATTGGAACACAACAGCATGACAGGAGCTGTTTTTCAAATGATATATAATTTTCTGCCACAGATGAAATGACCTTGTTTCAGAATCCTTTGTGAAACTCCTTCTGATGCTTACCATAAGCTCTACAAGGCATCTTCTTAATCCCAGATATCTCTAATACCATAAATTTTGCCAGTATGGATGACCCAAGAGACAGGAATGTTTGCACTTGCTGCAAACCCCATTTCTATTCTGAGCCCAATTCAAACTTGATAGTCTTCCATATTGCTGGTAGATCTCCATAGCTCTCCTTAGGTCAGCCCCACCCCCATTTTTTGGCTGCTATTCAGATCTTGTTGCTTATTTCTATAATTGCAGCCACCTGCCTTCTCAGTTCGAAGGCAATGGCACCCCACTCCAGTAATCTTGCCTGGAAAATACCATGGATGGAGGAGTCTGGTGGGCTGCAGTCCATGAGGTCACTAAGAGTTGGACACAACTGAGCGACTTCACTTTCAGTTTTCACTTTCATGCATTGGAGAAGGAAATGGCAACCCACTCCAGAATTGGTCTCTATTCTTTTGAGATCTTATCATGTCCCATTGTTACCAGTCTTTAACAGCATCTTCTACCATCAGATGCAGGCTTCTCAGTGATGCTGGTGCCCCTTTCAAGAGTACGCTCCTTAGAACTTTGGAAAACCAAGTGTCTCTGGGCTTTCTTGTGGAACACTGTTAGATGGTACATTTCCTATCTGTTCTGGTCATCACTGACAGAAGCTATAAGCCAAAGGGAACTTGTCATGGATATAGATTGAGAAGGAGCCAAGGGATTTTAGTGGATGAAAACAACAATCTAGGTAGAACTCTTGAGAAACAGTAGACTAATTCTGCTCAATAAATCAGTTGCAATGCACAGCTGATTTTAGCCCTATGATGCTAACAAAAAATTGAAGAAATGTAAAAAAATCATTTAACCTTTGTTCAGAATTCTTATTAATTCTAAACTGAAATATATCCAGTGACTTATTTCTGTGAGTTATTAAAATCCATAAATTTATTCTCTTAGGGAGGAACTTACTAGGCACATTTTAAACTTTACTAAAAAGAACCACAGATGCCAAAATGTTTTCCATATTGTTTATTTAACATAAAGTCACAAAGAATTTTTTCCTATATTTTCTTCTAGAGGTTTTATAATTTTTAGTTTTATATCTAGGTCTATTATAAATATTGAGTTAAATTTTATATACGATTTGAGGTATAGATCAAATGCCTTTCTGTTTTTCCCTATGTATATGGAAATCCAATCATTCCAGTATCATCTACTGAAATTACAATCCTTTTTTTTGTTCTTGTTAATAGTCTTCTATCCTTTGTTAAGTGACTATATAAATGTGGGTCTATTTCAGGACTTTACTTTTTCACATTGATTTATTCACCTATCTTCACGTCAATATCATACCGTCTTAAAGCTTTTTGCTGTGGGGTACTTTTAATTCTTTTTCTTATCTTATTGCTCTAGTTAGAACTTCCAGTACCATTGTAAACAGAGGTGGTTGTGAGTGGATATCCTTGCCTTGTTCTTGATCTTAGGAAGTAAGTTTGGTCTTCCACAATTAAGAATAATGTTAGATGTAAGTTTATTATAGATCCCCTTTATTAAATATTTTTAAAACTCCTAGTTTGCTGACAGGGTTTTTTTTTTAATAAGTAATGGGTATTAGATTTTGTCAAATGATGTTTCTGTGTCTAGTGAGTTAAGGATATATTTTATTCAATCTGTTAATATAGTGACTTGCATTGGTTTGTTTTCAGGTGTTAAACTAGCCTCACATTTAAGATAAATTCCAATTTGTCACAGTGCATTATTCCTTTAATATATTGATGAATTCAATTTGTTAACACTTTACTAGAAGTATTTGTATCCTTCTTTATGAGAAATATTAGTCTATAGCTTTCTTTTCATATAATACTTATCCATGATTTTGATATTAGAATAATACTTGCCCCACAGATGAGTTGGAAAGATTATATCCTGCAATTTTCTGGCAGAATCTGCATTGACTTGCCTCTTTTTTTTTCTTCTTAAATGTTTGGTGTTAGTGTATCTATCAAGCACTGGAATATATATATATACACACACACACACACACACACACACACACATATATACACACATATATTTTGAAATTTTTAACTTGAAATTTAACTTTTTCAATAAATATAGAATTATTCAGATTATCTGAGAAGAACCAAACTCCTCTGTAATACTGCTTAACTGATAGTATTGCTTCTGAATAAAACTGGAAAAAAGGAGAATTCTCTAGCATTAGAGACTTACAAAGATTAGAGAAAAAGAAGGTAAAGAAAAATAGAATAAAAATTGCAAAAGAATTTTTTTTTAATTGATGTGAATTATGACAGTGGGAAGAAAGTATGTCAAGGGGTTTTCTTAATCTCTGTACATCTGACATTTATCAGATGTCATAAATTTATATTTGCCATATAAAGTTTATGCAGATGAATAGCTTATGATTAGTAAGACATACTCTTTGATATTAGTACTGATATAATCAAAATAATGTAAATGTCAAGAAATAAAATTCCTTTATTCATGCATTTATTCACAAATGGACTTGCATATTCATTGACTCAGTATCTTAACACTTTCATGAACATATTTATTCCCAAATGTCAATTACTGAAGGTCTTTTATGTGCCAGACACTATCTGAGGCCCTGGAAATTTAGCTGTGGACACTAAAGACCAGCATAAGTAAACAAATGGGAAAATTTCTGATGACCATAAATACTGTGATGAAAATAAAGCTAAATGATGCAAAAGAGAATGATCTAGGGGGTGCTTTAGATTGAGAGCTCAGAAGAGTATTAATAAAGAGATGGAATTTAAGCTGACCCCTCAATGACAAAAAGGAACTTGTCAAGAACGTATTTAGAGGACAAATAATTCATGCAAAGGAAATGACTCATGAATAAAAGAACACGATGGAATGAGCTGGGCCTATCTGAGGATCTCTGAGGCCGGGGAGCTGGAGGAGACCAAGGGAAATACAGGCAGTGGGAGCTAAAGAGAAGTAGAGGGGATCCACGTAAAAGCACTTTAGGACAAAGTGTAGTGTACTTTACTGCAGGAGAAATGGAAATTTCATGGACAGAGTCAAGAAGAAAAGTGACAACATACAGTTTATATCTTTTAAAGATCACTCAGATGATATGTAGAAAATAAGCTGGGGCAAGAGTGAAAATGAGACCAGATAAAAGAGTGATGGTGGCCTGAACCAGGGTGATGGTAACGGGTGTGTAAAAAAGTGAAAGCATATGTGTTATGCTTTGGACATAGACAGGTCATGCCGCTGGACAGGATTAAGGAGTTGAGGAACATTCCCCCGCCACCCTGCTGACTTGCACATTTTTGGCCTTAGTGGCTGCCAGTGGTGCTATCAGTTCCTGAAATAGAAAGTACTAAATAAGAAGATTTGAAGGAGTGCATGTTAATATACTTGGGGGGGATATCTTGAAGTTTGAGGTATCTAATAGATATTCTAGTGAAAATGTCAAATAGGCATTTGGATATATAAATTCAGAGTTTAGGGTTTTGTAACTCACTAACTCATTCACTTATTACACAAAAATTTACTAAAAGCCTATTATATGTGAGGTAATTTACCAGCAATGGGGATGTTAATATAAAGAAAAAGTAAGGTCATCTCTTACTCCAAAAAAATTGCCTTCCAGAGAGAAAGAGGCAGGCATATAAATGCATAATTACTATATGGTATGGTAAGTGCTATAATAAAGGAAGAACAGAGTGCTTTAAATATCAGCTGATGACACAATCATTTCTGCTTGAGGGAACTGGTAAAGAAGCTGCTAAAATTTTGAAGTTGATAGTATTTTATTTTTAGTGTAAAAATGATGCCAAGTTACAAGAGTAAAATTTCTGGAAAAAATCTTATAAATGTGTATGAGATCTTTGAAAGTTAAACTGGATACCTTCAGAAAGGCACCATAGATATGATACACATTTACAAGATTATTTCCAGGAATTTTAGAGACAAATAGAAGAATCAGTGCGCCACTTGTGCTGAAAGTAGAGCATTTCTCACATCCTGCATGTGGTCCAATCAGTTTTACCACCTTTTTTGAATAATGTATTATCCAGTGAGTAATTCAGTGGGCATCGATTTGCTTTCCATCTTCTTTAATATTTTATAGGCAAGTGAGAATTTGTCAACGTATATTTAAAATATAGCAATAAGTGCCCGCATCCTCTAGGCAGTGTTTTTTTGGCAATCCATATACACAAAATTTTATTTTCAAACACTTACTCCTGCTATCACCTATTTTATTTAATTAAGAACTTAGTGGACTTCTTGTCCTACTTCTGCCTGTTTTTGCTTCACATATAGCTTTGAAAGCAGCAAGCAAATTGCTTGAAACCAAAAGTTTAATTCCTTCTTGCACCCTCCTGAAAACTGTGAGTGCTGGGGGAGAGATGGGTGATTAGGTAGATAATTTGTCTCAGTTAGACAGGTTATGTATTCCCAGAGAAGTTAAGAAACAAAGATGCACCCTCTTAAAAGTTTAATTCCTTCTTGCACCCTCTTGAAAACTGTGAGTGCTGGGGGAGAGATGGGTGATTAGGTAGATAATTTGTCCCAGTTAGACAGGTTATGTATTCCCAGAGAAGTTAAGAAACAAAGATGCTCTAAATGGAGGAAGGAGGAGCGGCACCTTTGTCAACTTCAGGTGTGTTAGTGTGTACGGCTAAAATTAAGGCTTGATAGTATGTGCTGTCTTAACAACTGCTGAAACCAGGAGGACCTCAAATAGCCTAACCACAAGCTTCCCTCCCTATTCTGCTTCCATGGATAAGGTCTCTTAGCCAAGCAACCCTTCTAATCAAGACGACCGCGACCAGCTGAAGGTTCTGCTTCCGCCTGAGAAGTCAGTTTCAGTTCCCTTCCAGGCTATGGGATGATTATGCAAACAAGCCAGTTACATCCTCCCACAGAAACAGGTGGGAGGTCAGTCCACCCTTTGGTACTACAAAGCCTGCCGACCGCAGGCCCTGGCTATTCAGTCCGAGTGCAACCCTCATGTAGCCCTGCACTGGATGCAGTATTTTCCTCCTCTGGGCTGTGAGCATATGTGACTAATAAACTGTTAGCAAGCGCATCTGTTTGATGTCAGGTGTTGTATGTTTGGCCATCCCCGTAGTACTAGGGCAAGGATTTCTCCCTGATGAATGGGGTGAGTAGGGGGTGACCGAAACAACTTGGTACTAGGACACACACAGCGTTTTACCCTGGACAGAAACAGGACCCTTTAAGAATAGGAAGGATATGCCTTTACCCCAAGAAGTGTGGGTTGATAGCAGCTAATTTGCAATGTAACCAAAATTTGCTTTTTTGGCCAACGTAATTTATCCTGTTTTCTGAAATGACACTATACATACTCAACACTGCTTTCTTCCTGCCTCCTTGCCTTCTGATATGACCCTCTACCTGTCTTAATTTTCACTTCTGCGTAGATTAGCCTCTTTCTCTTTTCTAGTCATATTTTCCTTTCTTGGGGCCTTCCCAAGATATGCATTAGACCTTCTCACATTGTGCTCCAAGGGGTGTTCAGAAGCAGGGGTTCGGAGAAAGCAAATGCTTTCCAGCCTCTCTTGGCCCTTGACTTCTACAATTATGATCCTTTGGGTTCTGATTGGAGTCTATTCTTTGCTCATCAACTCTTGCCAAATGCAGTTGTTAGGATGCTTGCATGGGGCCTCGTTATTTTTATTATCCACTTTTAGATCACTAGGTGACGTTCCTTCCAAAAGTGTAAAAACACCACCACAAATGACAGGTATTAGGGTTTCCCTCCTGCTCCCTGGGTTAGCACAGTGAATTCAAGTTGACTAACATCTATGATCCACATGTCTGTGAACATTTAACACAGTAAGCTGTGACCCAGTTGCAGTTGACTTCAGTCTCCAAGCACATCATTTCCAGGAATAAACGCTGATGGCATCAGCTCTCCAGTTGTTTTCATACACATGGGTAGCCAGTCTGTGGTCACACACGTGCACAAACACACTCACGGATACTCCATTTTCATACATACAATAGATTGCTTGCTTGTTCCCCATTTTCTCTCCTTTGCTGCAAAAATACTCCGTTTCTGTTTGATTCTAATGGAAACCGTTCTCCAGAGTGAAAGAGGGCACTTGATTATCCAATAAACTGGAGCTGCAGCGATAACACAGACTTGTCAAGGAGGAAGAGACTGATTTCTGCAAATGGAATCAGATGGCAACTAAAAGTGATAGCTTCAAAACTATCTCCCCCTTCGGTCTGACATCGATCTTTTCTACATGTGCCAGCTCATTATCTGGTGTGCAAAGGTGAATCGTGACTTGATGTCACCCATGGCAGTTTTACAAGGGAGACAGGAAGGACAGACTGTCTGGTACTGACTGACAGAGGTTTGTAGCCCATCGATGATGGCATGATACACTCATTTGGGAAGAAAATTATTTATCTGTAGATTAAAGTTACATTTAAATAGCTGAAGATTATGCTGTAAATGGTAAGAAAACCACAATATGCAATTTCAGTTTAGGCTAGTTTTTAAAAAATAGGCTTCTATTAATATGGCATTTCCCAGCTCATACTTCAGTCTGTTCTGCAAATTGAAGGCAATTTAATTTTACTTTAAGTCTTTGGAGCACTTTGTACATTTCCAAGGGCAGATTAAAGACAATTCATGCTCACAGTTACCCAAGTAGGACCTGGTAATTGATTATGAATGAGTGAATCCGTCTAATGTAGAATGGTTCTGAGATCAAACAGGTCTAATGAAATAGTTTTAAATGGCTTCTTCACCTCATTTAAAAAAGAGTGTCTGTAACCCATCAATCTGTCTTGAAAGGTCTTTTTGGCCTTCTGGGAGAGATCAGTATATACATTTATTTTTGATAATTAGTATATACATTGATTTTGAGTGGATGCTGCCCTCTGTTACACGTGCGTCTATCACAGTGTGCTCTCAGGGTCTGGGAATTGTGCGTCACAGACATTTTGCATTAACACTGACGATAACACAGCTTTAATGAAACTGATTCCTGTGGCACATGGAACAAACAACTCCCTGCTTCCAGTTTGAGTGCACTAACAGTACATGAAAATACGTAGCAGCAGAGACATTGAGTCCACAGATTCAATTTTTAAGAAATAAACAGTAATTCTCTCGTCATCTTGATGGAAATCTTACTTACTTTTTAAATTATAGCTCACATCTTCCCTTTGGTTTTCACCTATTCTCTGACTTCTATACCCTACCTTCGTGATCCTTATTTTCAACAGAAAACTTTGCCACTATTGCATAAAAAAGATAAACACCAGAATTAGCAGAAATCTTCATAAATCATCTTCTCTCTCTCTCAGCCAAAGCTTGTTAAAGAGAGGTTCATACCAATTCCACTTTCTCATCCTCTGCTTGTTCTCTGCCTACTGCTTCTAGCCACATTTTTCTATTAATATAGTGTTAATCACTCAGTCATGTCTGACTCTTTGCAACCTCATGGACTGTAACTCACCAGGCTCCTCTATCCGTGGAATTCTCCAGGCAAGAATACAGAANGCCAAAGCTTGTTAAAGAGAGGTTCATACCAATTCCACTTTCTCATCCTCTGCTTGTTCTCTGCCTACTGCTTCTAGCCACATTTTTCTATTAATATAGTGTTAATCACTCAGTCATGTCTGACTCTTTGCAACCTCATGGACTGTAACTCACCAGGCTCCTCTATCCGTGGAATTCTCCAGGCAAGAATACAGAAGTAGGTTGCCACTCCCTTCTCCAGGGGATCTTCCCAACCCAAGGGACTAAACCTGGGTTTCTTGCAATGCACACAGAGTCTTTATAGTCTGAGCCACCAGGGAAATCTATTAATATATGCTCCCACTAAAATCAAGGAAGACCGTCTAACTGGTAAATGACAGCACTGTTTCCCTGCCTCACTCCACATGATCTCTGTGACATCTGACATTACAGTTCAATCTTCTGATTTTCTTTTTCCTTCCTCTTCTTCCTTCTCATCCAGAAATGCCATTTTCCCTTGCTCTAACATTGTCCCCTAATCTCTCAGATTGCTCCATTTCTAATTTTCCGAGGGACCTCTTTGCTTATGATTGATTGGAGCAGAGGTGAGGAAGGCTGGTGTTTGGCTGCAAGTATTCTAATAGTTACATGGCACATGGGGCTGGAGGGCTCACCCCTACTCACTTAACATTGGCTGGCTCCTCTGCTGTGCCTTCTGTTACGCCTGGTATCCCCTCTGTGACAATTTCACCTCCAATTTCCTAGCCAAGCTTGGGATAGAAAGCTCTTAAGTCATAATCTCGTATACAGTAGGTGCTTAATTAAAGCCAGCTAATTATGGATGAAACGATTTAACAGAAATATTTAAATATTTTCTATAGTTTGCATTTGACATTAATTCTCAATAATACTTCCTCCTCTCTAAAATAATTTAAATCCAAATTAAAGCTATCCATGAATTATCCTATGTCACTTCTTTCTTCTCTTCTCTATATTAATCATTTATTAAACCTGGCTCAGTAGTTCTTTATCATCAGTGTTCCAATAAAGTCTTTTGACAATTTCCTGTATAATTTAAAAAATATGATTTACATAGCTTGAATTACAGAGTTAAAGGCATTTCTGAAATAGGGTGGACATCACACATTCGCTTTGGAAGAGAATGTAGTTGGACTGAAGTTAGCAATTAACAATAGAAATCACCACGCAAATAGAAATAATTATTGACTTNAAGTCATTTAACATGTTTTTCAAATTGAAAGCACAATTTTGAAAATAATATTCGTATACAGCATTCACACACTGACCAGCATTTTCCCTATGAAAGGGAGTACTTTTTCTTCATATTATAGGTCTCTTTCACCATTTTGGCTTGTATTAATATTCTTAATCATTTGTTTAATGTATCCCTTGGATATTTATGCATTGGTTTACTCTCAGTTTGCTACCAAACTGAAATATTTCTGTCACGTTCTCTTACTCAGTGAGGGAAGAAATGCCTACCTGCTTGCTTAAAGTGATTTAAATTTGACATAATGGCTTGAAACTTTCACCTTCACCTTCAACTTTTTGTATTCCTTGAATAACTAGATGGATTGATAAATGTTCTGTTTGTTGAGCATTAAACACTCATGGCTTATAAACAGANATATTTCTGTCACGTTCTCTTACTCAGTGAGGGAAGAAATGCCTACCTGCTTGCTTAAAGTGATTTAAATTTGACATAATGGCTTGAAACTTTCACCTTCACCTTCAACTTTTTGTATTCCTTGAATAACTAGATGGATTGATAAATGTTCTGTTTGTTGAGCATTAAACACTCATGGCTTATAAACAGACTTTATTTGGGGTTGTACTGTTTGATTATCCGTTGGGTTTTCATATCAGATGCCTTTCAGTCATGAAGAAGAAGCATATATATGCTAAAGTATCTTAGAGGAAACTCCAGGTGATCTAGTTGCTAGGGCTCTGTTATTCCACTGCAGGGACATAGGTTTGATTCCCCAGTTGGGGAATTAAGATCCCGCATGCTGTGTGGTGTGGCCAAAAATAAAATAAACTATATTAGAACTGAGTGGTCACTTATCAGTGGTTAGACATAATGAATGGCCCTATAAAATTTGCTGCTGGCTGATTCCAGTAGTTTATTCTGGAAGATCAGCTCACAGTACCAAAGAAACCCTTTAACAGGAAGCTCATAGGGCCTGTTTACCAGGTAATTCTGCCACATGCATTCAACTTGCAACTGTTTTTAAATTCAGAGCCATAAGGCTTTCTGCAGGTATGGCTTTCAGTAGGTTGTAAAGTGCTTAAACAGATGGGACATTGTTATTAGCATGGATAATATATTTTCATTGTATTAGGGTTGAAAGTGATTTTCCAGATAATGGCTTAGACAAATGTTTGTGGAATCTGTCTAGCTAATCCACCAAAAATGTAGCCCAGCTTTCAGAAGCAATTCTACTTTTATTGAATGTTTTTGATTAAAAATTTAACTCCTGTGAATTTCTTGCCACATTGTTAAAGAAACTCTATTACTTTGTTTTCTTCTTGGAGTCATTATTATTGCATTATTTAAACTAACAGTGATTTCTGACTAAACCAGAAATGCATTTTAAACTAAATAGCTACACATTTTATTGTATATTAAGTGATTCATTAAAAAGAACCTTAACAAAGGTCTTTTTATATTTCCACAGGTATCATGGAGTGTAGTCAAAGTGTTGTTGGAACTTATCAGATGAGATGCTATAGCAGGGATCCAAACCCAGTGAATTGGTTATTTTTCAACCTAAGAATTAATCACAGAATAGCTATGTCATCTATTTATTCACCAGCAAATTAAGTGTCTCATATGTAGCAGGGATCACACAAAAAAAATTTTTTTAAGTATCTTTTTTCCCAAAGACAAGGAAATGACTGACGTTTTAAAAGTGCAATTTCAACTTGCTGTAATTAGGGCTCTAGTGGGAACTTAGTACTTATGAGCTGTGTGGCTAAGTTACATAACTTGTTTTGTCTCAGCCTCAATTTCCCCATTAAGATGGAGAATATTAACCACATAGGTTTCCAGAGTTGCTGGAAGAGTTAAATGGGAAATGATTGGCCTGGTATAAATGGAAGTGGTATATAGTAAAACAAAAATAAATAAAAATAAGATTTAAATAACTTAGAGTTCATAGTATTTACACACCATTTACATCCTTCCCTAAATTTTTCAGCTGATAATATTTTAGCAGCATTTCAGTATGGCTTTTATTAATTTTGAGGTTCTTTGAGTCACTAAATTGCCAACTTCCTGCTCATTGTTATAACCTATGTGGGAAATAGAGAAGCCCTGATAGCTGCTCTTGGTTTGGTTGACTGACATTTTCTTGTTTTTGGTTTCCTGACTCAATGATAAAACCTATACCACCAACACCAACACCGCTCCACCAACAAGTACAAAATAATTCATAAAAATAGCTGTGTTAGTTTCCTATTGCTGCTGTGATAAATTACCAAAAATTTAGTGGCTTAAAGCATGTCAACTGACTCACTTAAATGGGTCAGCAGAGATGCACTCCTTCTGGAGGTGTTGGAGCAAATCCATTTCTTTGCCTTTTCCAGCTTCTAGAAGCTGCCCACATTCCTTGGCTCTTGGCTCCACGTGACTCCAATCTCTGCCACTGTTGCCCCATTGATTCTGAGCTGGACTCTCCTGCCTCCCTATTACAAGGCCCCTGTAAGTCACAATGAACTCACTTGCATAGTCCAGGATATTCTCACCATGTCAAGTAGCTTAACTTAATCACATCTAGAAAGCGCTTCTTGCCATGTAAAGTAACATGTTCACAGCTTCCAGGGATTAAGCCAGGGGCATCTTTGGGAGGCTATTATTTTTTTCCTACCACAAAGTATAAGAAAAAGAAAAGAAGTCTAAAACATGTTTTATTTTTCGGGAATTAGCTGAGATGGCAGGAAACAGACAAAACATCCGTGATGAAGAAATGTGAGACTCTTTTTCAATGGATGTAATCAATTCTATCAGGGCTAATTGGAGGAAAAGTCAATGGTGGTGTGAATTATATAGTTGTGCTCATCAAAGTAGTAGTTTTGCATTGACTATCAAAAGAATAACTAGGACCAAGTTAGCTGAAAATGATCTAATAGACATTGTTGATAAATTTGTTGGGGGAACAGATTGGAAGAGTTTGAAGTTGGTGTATGGATTCATCATGAAATAGTCATAGTTTGTTATTTTTTTACGGTAAAATAGAGATCATAAAGAAGTTTCTTGGATATTATTTTCTTTTTAAAAAAATATTTTTGTTTATTTATTTATTTGGCTTTGCTAAGTCTCTGCTGCTGCACATGCGATCTTCAGTCTTCATTGCAGCCTGGGGGGTCTTTTTTAGTTGCAGCATGTGGGATCCAGTTCCATGACCAGGGGTTGAATCCAGGCCCGTAGCATTGGGAGCAAAGAATCCCAGCCACTGGACCACCAAGGAAGTCCCTATTTATTTTTAACAGTGTGAGCACCTCTGTAAGGAATATGTGTTTTGAGCCCTGTATCACTGATGAAGCAATGAGGCTCAGAGATATTAAATAGCTAGTTCAGGGTTCCAGCTGGAATGCTGGGTGAGGGGCTAGCTGGCAAAAATCAAATCTGTGAATTCTGTTGCCTCTGTGTACCTAAAATCCAACAGATCCCAAAAGCAGCTGACAAATTCCCTTTCAAGCCTTATTTATACCATGATTTCCTCTTGATGTGCACAGTGATCACAGCCTAAGACTACAGGAAAGTCTCTCAATTAACAAATACCACTCTTTTTTCTTATTTCTTTATTTCCAGCATTGCCGTTAATGTAATTCACTACATGTCTGAGGGGAGCTACTATTGCATTCAATAGTGGACTCTATCTTACCTTCTTTCATGAGGAAGGTAAGTTACCAACAGAACCAACTGTTGTCTTTTATTTTCTGAACCATTTCTAATAAAAGACCAAACATTTTATCACTCTCAAAGATGACCTACCTACAACTGCTTTGACAAATTATTAATCCCTGTTTAGTAGTGAACCACTTGGCGCTGCTCAACATTCGAGTATATTTCCTAGAAGCTGCTCATGTGAGAAGCAGTGACTCTGCAAACAAAACCTACAAATAAGAGCAACAGCTTTTGTGACTCTCAATGTGGGACTCACAGTAGATATTCCGTGTCCCCCAGTGGGTTCCTTGTAAGGCTCCTACTGCAGTTCCTCTGGTGAGGACAGTTACCCATGTTTTGGTGCGTCTCATTCTATGAAATGTATTTTGTGCTGACCAAGGAGCCAATATTTTATTTTAATTTTATTTTTATGTATTTATTTTTGGCTGCTGGGTCTTCATAGCTGCACATGGGCTTTCTCTAGTTGTGGCAAGCAGGGGCTACTCTAGTTGCAGTGTGTGGGTTTCTCATTGCATCTGTTTACCTTGTTGTGGAGCAGAGGCTCTAAAACGTGTGGGCTTCAGAAGTTGCAGCCTGTGGGCTCCAGAGCACACACTCAGGAGTTGTGGCTCAAGAGCTTAGTTGCCCCTCAGTACGTGGAATCTTCCTGGACCAGGGATTGAACCTGTGTCCCCTTCATTGGCAAGTGGATTCATTACCACTGGACCACCAGGGAAGTATGGGAGCCAACATTTTAAGTCAAACACAAGCATATTCTTAAAATTTGGTACAAAATCTGTCCTCTGTTTTAACTAAAGGATAACAACTTATCTCTTCGAACTACCCCCAAAGGATCCCAAAGTGACATTCCATCATTCTAAAATTTATTCTCTAAACATAGGCAGTTACCATCCAGCTGTTTTCCTGGGGTGAAACAAAATCTTGATTTTATGTAAAGGCAAGAGGTACTATTTATTTAAAGATATGGAAAGAACAACAAAAATGTACCAAATGACTCTCTGGGCTCTCTATATACCCCATGATTCAAATTTAGGCCTCAGCGGAATGCACCACTGTATATTACAGGTCGTCAGTTTCATTCTCACTTGGTCCACCAGTTCATTTTTCTGAACATCTTCTGAACTGATTTACTTAGCTAACTTCATATGTGTCCATCAGCAGGACCACAAATGGCTTACAGTGAAGTGAATGATGCCAAGAAACCTTCAGTCTAGTCTCTGTGTGAATTACCAGAGGATCTTCCTACTGCAATTAATGAAGTGCCAATCAGAGAGACTCCCTACATACTGAACTTCTGTACACACCTCACCCTTCACTACTTCCACAGTCATCATGCTTTCATTTTCTCACATCTACTTTAAAATATCTTTTATCCATTACATCACTTCAAAATATTTTTTTTCTTAATAAATTCCTTGGTGTATGTTATTGCCCAGTGAGGCTCACAGAATAGGAAGAAAAAAGCCAACAAAACAAAACAGCAGGTACTCTATCATTTTGAAAGGTTCCAATTGCATAAAGCTTTATGATACAGACTTGGTGCTATATTTTGTATCAACAGCTTGTCACATGGGTCCCAGTTCATAATATGGGTCATTATTTTCCAAATTGAATTTGCTTATCTGCTGTTTCCTTTATGGGTAACACTACCAAGGAAACCAAGCTCACACTGCTTTTAAGAATGCTCATTTGAAATCTTTTTCTCTCCTTTTGGACACTGTGCACTGGAATTAATAATATAACTTAAGTATTTGGTAAAATGGCTCATTTTAACCAGGCTCTCCAGTTCCTGTGGTGTCTCAGACTTAAGGAAAAAACTTTGGCTTTTGATTATTTTCTTACATTTCACTTTGCAAACACTGATTTTACTGAGTTCTGCCAAAAAACAATTTTTTTTTTTAAAAAAAAGCACCACTATTTGGTTTCTTGATCATTTAAAAAACCTGTGGTCTGATTCTCCTTCCCACCCAGCCCCCACACTAAAGCAAGTGACCTTGTTTCAAGCTGAATATTGTTCTTTGCTTTGATGCCCCCTACCATCTTGTACACTCCTATTACTATTGTCGGCTCTTATTGGTGTTGACAGAGCCATCCCCAGGATAAAGCCAACCAGAGCAATTTCTTTATGCCCAAAGCGCTAGGTAGCTCACACTTTTGTCACTAGGCTGCATGTCAGAGACCTGGGGTAAGGGCAGGCAAAGTAGGGAGACGGTGGTGGGAAAGTCTTTGACAGAGAATACAACAAAGAACCAGAGCTCACATTTTTCAATAATTTATCAACCTTCCTTTCTGCTTCATATCCCTACCCTCCTCATTTCCTCTCACACTGCACCATCAACCACTCCTCCTCAAAATAAACAACAACACAAAAACCCAAACAAACAGGTGCTACTATCTCATCCATGCACTTGTATATCCTCTGAATCAGTCTTGGTTTTAAGCGATCATCTTCTACTCTGGCTTCTTTACCTAAACTGAAATTTGCTGAGTTGTTATTTATGTGGCCTCACAATATTAATGGGAGGCAAGTGTAGAGAAATGTAAGATCCAAGAATATTTGAGGGCTGGGCCGTAGAAATCACATCAAAAGTGATGCTGTAGAATTTTTCTGACCCACAATCTGCTACAGCTGCGGTGCATNCCTTTCTGCTTCATATCCCTACCCTCCTCATTTCCTCTCACACTGCACCATCAACCACTCCTCCTCAAAACAAACAACAACAACACAAAAACCCAAACAAACAGGTGCTACTATCTCATCCATGCATTTGCATATCCTCTGAATCAGTCTTGGTTTTAAGCGATCATCTTCTACTCTGGCTTCTTTACCTAAACTGCAATTTGCTGAGTTGTTATTTATGTGGCCTCACAATATTAATGGGAGGCAAGTGTAGAGAAATGATAGGATCCAAGAATATTTGAGGGCTGGGCAGTAGAAATCACATCAAAAGTGATGCTGTAGAATTTTTCTGACCCACAATCTGCTACAGCTGCGGTGCATACGAGGGCATTCTTAGATGCAAAGCCCCAGGAGGAAGATCTGAATGACCACAACTTCTATTAGTTCAAACTCAACTTTTGTGTGAATTAGAATACGGCATCACCTCCAGGGAGAAGCAGTCCCACAGATGCTAGGCTGGGCAAGCAGACCCCAGCTGATTTTCAGTNACGAGGGCATTCTTAGATGCAAAGCCCCAGGAGGAAGATCTGAATGACCACAACTTCTATTAGTTCAAACTCAACTTTTGTGTGAATTAGAATACGGCATCACCTCCAGGGAGAAGCAGTCCCACAGATGCTAGGCTGGGCAAGCAGACCCCAGCTGATTTTCAGTCCCCATTGACCTCCCTGGCAGGGTGTTCTTACGAATAGGGTACAACCTGCATGATCTTTCCCAGAATTCTGAGGTTGGGAATGTGCCTGATTGAAACAGGAAGGGGAAGAGGAAGAAGATCTGATTCATTTGATATNCCCCCTAAGAGCCTTGGGTCAAGAAGTTCCACTGGAGTAGGGCGTGGCAACCCTCTCTAGTAATTTTGCTTGGAGAATTGCTTGGACAGAGAAGCCTGCCAGACTCCACTCCATAGTTTCATAAGAGTCAGACAGGAAACTGAAGTGACTTAGCACACAAGATCGAGAACAAGGCAAATGTGCCCTCTTACCACTCACGCCTACACATTGCAGTAGCTGTCCTAGCTTTTGCAATAAGATAAGGAAAGAAAACAAAAAGTACACAGATAGGGAAGGAAAACAAAACAAACCTCTGTTCATGGATGAGATGATTTTCTGTACAAAAATCCCAAAGAATTAACAATAATGAAAACAATGAAAAAATGTGCACTATCAAATGCTGACAAGGATGTAAAAAAATAAGAACTGTTATTCATTCATTGTGGGAATGAAGCACGCTACTGCCACTTTGAGAAAGAGACAACTCACTGGAAAAGACCCTGATGCTGGGAAAGACTGGAGGCAAAAGGAGAATCGGGCAGCAGCAGATGTGATGGTTAGATAGCATCACTGACTCAGTAGACATGAGTCTGAGCAAAGTCCAGGAGATAGTGAAGGGCAGGGGAGCCTGGCATGCTGTAGTCCATGGAGTTGCAAAGAGCTGGACATGACTTAGTGACTGAACAACAACAACAAATAGTTGATTTACAATGTTGTAGTAATTTCTACTGTATACCAAAGTGATTCATTTATGTTATATATATATATATATANGTCCAGGAGATAGTGAAGGGCAGGGGAGCCTGGCATGCTGTAGTCCATGGAGTTGCAAAGAGCTGGACATGACTTAGTGACTGAACAACAACAACAAATAGTTGATTTACAATGTTGTAGTAATTTCTACTGTATACCAAAGTGATTCATTTATGTTATATATATATATATATACACACATTTCTTTGCAAATTATTCTCCCTTATGGTTTATCATACGATATTGAATATAGATGTTTCTATATATTTAGAGATTCCCATCCCATCATGAAATATTCAATAATAGAAAAACAATAAAAACAATAACTAATAAAGTATTGTCTATGGCAAAATTTTACCTCTTATTAAAATGGATGCTGAATTTATTATAGGCAATTTGTAGTCCAGTTGATATTAGGCTAGACCAGATAAACAAAATCACAACATTTCCAGTTTTCTATAAATACCCTCTTTCACCATCCTACATTCTTATAAAACTGAAAGAAAATGCTAGTATGTTGGGATTATTTCCCAGTTTGTCTTTTTTTTTCCTGTCCTTGGGAAGTCTACACACACAACCACATATTCATTTCCAGGGACAGCATTAGCCCAGGGCTCCTTACTTTAATTCTCTGCACTAAATACTTTATATAATAGTCAATCCTTATGGCAAAACTGCAAGGGAGGTATTACAGCAGGGTTTGACAAATGTTTTCTGTAAAGGGCCACAGATTAACTATCTTGGGCTCCATGGGCCATACAGTCCCTACTGTAACTTTCTGCCTAGTTGCAAGAAAGCAACATAGAAAGCAGACCATATGTAAACAGATGAGTTTGGCTATGTCCTAATAAAACTTTATTTATGGGTCATGAAAGTTAAATTTCACATTATGTTCATATGTCATGAAACATTATTCTACCTTTAGTTTTAATACTTAAAAATATTTTTTAAAATTAGCTTGCAAGTCAAGTCAAAACAAGTGGCAAGGCAGATTTAGCCCATAGATTCTAATTTGCTGATTCCTGTAATATACAGACTAGGAAATATGATTCAGAAAGGTCACAAAACTTTCCCAAAGTGACACTACCAGTGAGTAGGGGAAACTCAGACGCAAAAGTAGGAATCCTGATTCTTAACTCATGTGGCATATTGCCTCTTTGACAGTGATCTTAAGGCTAGTTTAAATAAGCTAGAAATTTCAGATCACTTTTGTTTTTGCCTGGAAACCTGACCACTGCTTACGACATCAAATATATCAATCAAAAGACTGTTCCATTTCTACGTCACATCATTACTTTGGGATTGTTTTCTGTTCCGTGGACTACCTATAGGTACATACATACTTACATATGAAAATATTTGTTCCTTTCATTTACATGCATTTAAACAGTAGTGTTATAATTTAATATATGATAATTGATTTTCACGAATGTATAAACAAATGCATGTTCAGCTAAAATTAAGCTTCCCTTGTGATCTATCCACAGTGCCAACAATTGCAGAACCCCCGCCCTCTACTCCTCCACCTCCCAGTTGGGGATAGAAAGAAGTTGGCTCAACAGCCAAACAGGAGAGCAGATTTCTCTTGGGTGATTCGGGATGATCATAATATTTACACAAAGCTCTGCTCTGCCTCATGTTAGTATAACTATAACTCTATAGTTGACTGAGCATCTGGGACAGTGCAGGATACAGAAAGATTTTCCCAGTTCTGGAAAAAAAAAATTCATGTGTCTGTACAAATGCTTATACTTATGCTTTCTGTCCCCATGTTTTAACCCCTCAAATCTTTCCTCTATGGGGAAGCTTTGGGTCCAGTCTGTTTGCTGAGCGGTTACTTATTATCTTGGGCTCTAAAATTCTAACCTTTTGTATTTTAATTCAAAGGGGAGCTTTGTTCCAAATCATCCATTATTTTCAACAAGGGCAAAATAATACAGGCTGTCAAGGGCCCCCAACACAGGTAATTTATTGCTCAGAAATGCTGGGTTGAATGTATTCTTCAGGCAAGCATTCTTCAAAACCAAATAACAGGCACCACCGTGTAGGAATCAGACTGTAAATGATTAAAAACACGATGGATCACTGGTCAGTCGTTTGGTCTGTCTAGAATCATTACGCTTGGAAGAGAAGTTAAGAAGCTAGGAAAGGAAACCCTTTGAGGTCTGTTCTCTATAAAGAAAGAGGATTAAAAAGAAAATCCCAGTCCTCCTCCCCCAACATCATAGACAGTGTATGTGTACACACATAGACACAGACAAACACAGACACAGCCATAGATTGCTCTAATAGCCTAGGGCTAAAGGTTAAGCATTATAGGGGAAAGATTTAAAAATGCAAGTTTGGGCAATGATTTCAAACAGACAAGGAAGAAGTCAAAGTAAAGAGCATTATTTAATCCTATAAATGTGCTAGTGTATAGTGTACTTAAAGATGTAGGTAAAAGGTATTTGTTTTCTCACTGTTGTGGCTAGAAGCCTAGGAAAATAAATTTATTCAGGCATGCCAGTCTGTCTGCAAAGACTTCCATTTTGTCTTTTATGGGAATTTTAAACAAAGAAGACTATCTTTGCTTCTGTCAGGAAAGCGGTTTCAATCAGACTGATGAATAAAAAGCACAGCTGCCAAAAATGATCCATGGCAGGGTAAAGTTTCGATGCCCAACTGACCATTATTCTATTAAGACGTGTCGTTAACGTTGGCCTGGGCTAACAGATCAGGACAACGCAACATGCTAAATTGCTTCCCAATTTTAAAATATCAATTCAGGAAGCATTACCTAGGATAAAATATAGATCCTCGGTGTTACAAAACAACCTGCTCAGTGAGACAAAGGTTTGGTTTTGCTGCCACCAAAGATAGGTTCATGCCATTTACATATTTGGTAATTCTCTCATTATGCCTGTTTCCTGAGAACTGTGTTTGATAAATGATTATTCTGGGACAATCACATCTTTTAACTGAATTTAGTGAGGCTAATATCTTATTCGTAAGAAGCAACATCCATGGCACTTCCAATTTTCTAAAATAGTTCTGAGACCTTAGGAAGCTCCAGGAAGCTAAAACAGCATCTGCATTAACTTCTAATTTTACAAATGAAAACACTTAGGATAGAAGAATTTGAAATGCTCTCACACCAAATGTCCTGAAGTGGCAAAACAGAAGCCAGGATCTTTCTTTTCAAATCTACATTCTTTCTGCCCAATATCTCAATGGACAAACTTTAAGTTTGTGATTCCTAAAGAATTTTTCCAGAAAGGGACAGCTGATATTTTGATGATTACAAACAACAAAGAAACTAAAGAGCCACAACCAAACGATGACCAGTGGAGAGAAGCACAACCTTATTGCTAATCCTTCCTGCTATGGGCATGTCTTCACTAGCATGTCCTATCAAAGTTGTTCTTGGTGTATTCAAATGGCATTGATTCTAACCTCCTCCTAGTTTACTACGCTTTCTTCTGTTACATGGCATATTGCTGTATCAGAAAAGTAGCAAAAACCTAATTTCTAAATATATATGATCGTGGATAGTCATAAAACAGAGAGAATAGGAAAGAAGGAAAAAAACTGTGCTACATTTGTCGTCAATCTACTGCCAGAATGTCGTTTGTTTTTTGTCTATTTTTGAACTACTGGTTTTATGCTTCGATTTCCTAGACAAATGTTTATTGCTTATTTTTCAAAAACCGTTGTATTCGTAATCTATTGCCACATAAAAATTACCCCATAGCTCAGTGCCTTCAGACAACAGCATTTACTATTATTTCACAGTTTCTTTAGGCCAAGATTTCGGACATGGCTTAGTTGGCTCAAGGTCTCTTTTGAGGTTGCAGCTAAGACATGGGAAGGGGCTGCATCATCTGAAGGCTGTGTGGGCCCGTTTCCAGGAAGGCTCTGCTTGCACGCAGGCTCACTCACATGCTCCTGGAAGTTGGCAAGAGACCAGTTTTTCCCTAAATAGTGTCCTTTCCACGGCCTGCTCCTATGTCACCACAATACACTGGCTGACCTCTTCCACGATGATCACTCCAGGCTAGCAAGGCAAGTCAGAATGTCCCCTTTGAATCTTTCTCGCCTATGTTTCCTCCCTATTTTTATTCTTCCCCTTATATTACTTCCATCATGGCAATAGAGAAACACGATGTATATATTTAAGGGGTGGAGTCTGGGTAGTGGAACTACTGAGGTCTTTAAAATATTTTTTTTAGCTTACATTTTTGTTTCCATAAGGATTTTTAAAATCTTTGTTTACTTTATATTAGAGTATAGCCAGTTAACAAGGTGATAGTTTCAGGAGCACAGCGGAGCGACTCAGCCATACAGATACATGTATCCATTCTCCCCCAAACTGCCCTTCCTTCCGGGCTGCCACACACACTGAGCAGAGTTCCCTGTGCTCTCGAGTAGGCCCTTGTGGTTACCCATTTTAAACACAGCAATGTGCACGTGTGGATCCCACATTCCTCGTCTATCCCTTCCTCCACCCTTCCCCTGCTGCTGCTGCTAAGTCATTTCAGTCGGTCCGACTCTGTATGACCCCACAGACAGCAGCCCACCAGGCTCCTCCGTCCCTGGGATTCTCCAGGCAAAAACACTGGAGTGGGTTGCCATTTCCTTCTCCAGTTCAGGAAGGTGAAAAGTGAAAGTGAAGTCGCTCAGTCGTGTCCGACCCTCAGTTACTCCATGGACTGCAGCCCACCAGGCTCCTCTGTCCATGGGATTTTCCAGGCAAGAGTACTGAAGTGGATTGCCACTGCCTTCTCCGACCCTTCCCCTGGTAACCATAAATTCATTCTCTAAGCCTGTGAGTCTGTTTTCATAAGGACTTGGATATTTGGAATGGGATACACCAAGAGATTTCCTTCACCAAGCGTGTAACAGAATAATTCTTCATTCACCATTTCAACAAATACTTATCATTATGATGTATCAGGATCAATTCTAGATGCTGGGATACAGTGGTGAACAAAATAGCTAAAAAGTTCTATTTTCATGGAGATCCTTATCTAATGTGGAAGAAAAATAAATGCAAAATTCGACGTGGGGGGGTGGTGGGAGAGAGACTGAAGACGAAGGGGTTATATATGTATGCTTACATATTACATATTACTGAATCACATTGTTGTATGGCAGAAACCAGTGCAACATTGTAAAGCAATTATCCTCCAATTAAAAATCTAAAAAGAAACAAAAAATACAATAAAATAATTAAATAAGGAAGTGTATGGCATAGGAAGGCTGGGTTTCTTAGAAAAATAGCAATGCCAGTGTCAAAATAAGAGAATGTTTCTAAAATATTCACCAGCATTTGAAAATACACATTGGATTCTTTAAATTATTTTTATCCTATAAATGTAATTTTTTATCTTCCCCTATTACTGCAGCTTCAAAGAATACTTCTTTCATTTTTCTTAACAATATAATTTGATGATATTTTCACATTCATCCTAAACTTACTTTGTTTTGATAAGCAATTGTCTTTTCAGACCATAAAGGTATACATTTTGTCATCTTTTTTCCCTGTGATCAACCTTATTGAATTTCCAAAAGAATGTTGTTTTTTCAGAAGGTCAGATAAATAGTTATTTAAAGGAGAAAGTACAAAGCAAGATAGAACCTCATCTACACAAACTGACAATGATAAGAAAAAGCAGAAAAGTCTTAAGGGGAGAAGGAATGAGTTTATCAGAGACTGATTCTTGAAGGTGAAGAATGTTCAATTTTGCTTTCAAAGGAGTGACAGCTAACAAAGAAAGGTCCAAGAGCAGAAGAGGGCTCATTTATAAAATTGCTTTGCCTGCATGCACCAGGGAAGTTCATATGTGTATTTTCTGAAGGCAATTTTAGGCTTTTTCTCTCATTTTCTATTTTTCAAAAAAACACACAATATTTTGAAGAGAATCTTCCTACTTAACTCTCATGTGGTTTAAAAATCTAACCTAGACATGTGTTGTTAAAGTTTTATATGTCAGGAGCCTGGAGGGTAGAAACAATTTTAAACTCAACTTTTTAATTTTGGTTTCCTGACAACGCCTTTTTCTCTCGGCCTGAAGAATTTTGCAATGCCAAAAGTTATGAACATTTCCAGATTTAAGCCAATAACTTGGGTGACACAAAGCAAATGATTGATTACAAACAAAATGATGGAAAACAGGAAAGTGTCCCCATTTCTTAACGTATTTTTACATTTGTCATCATATAGAAAAAGCAGATTACATGAGATAACTGATTAAAATAACACAGTAAATAATTTAAAAACACTACCAATAGAAAAAACAAGTGCAAGAAGTCTACTATGGTAAGTTAGTCTTTCCTTTCCCCAAAAGAACCTAAGCTTTTGAGAAGAGGCAGCATGCAATCCCTAACGGAGGTAAATCATGGGGCTAGAAGCTCAAGTGCATTTAAGTGAAATCATTATGACTTAATTTTTACAATTTTTTAAAAATTTAATTCTGTAGTCTGAAAAAAGATCAACTGTATTTCTCTCATTTGTGAGTATTTTCAGATGACTGTTAAAATAGGTTTTCTTTTTTTTTTTTTTAATTCAACTGCTGGGGAGTAACTAGAAACAAATCTGTTGCTTGGGAGTAAATGTTCAGCCCATATGTTATCTTTCATGGTAACGGATGGAAGTGTGAAGTCCCCCTCAGTAAATTCTGCCTGAGGTCTCACTGTCCCTTCCCCCACCACCATATGTAACACATTTTGAGAGCGGGGAGAATACTTCCTTCATCTGACTTTGTTGCTTGCATTTTTCCTTGAGTAACGTGAAATTTTCAAAGAATCAGTGTTACTAATACGAACGGTGGACAAACAAACTAAACTATTCTGAAAGGCATTTAAGAGAAATGTGGGGCAATGGGAACGAAAAGGGGAAGAAAAAAAAAGACAGATGAAAGTAAGCATATTCTCCAATTCTCTGCACAGTAGGGGACAGAAAAGACAAAAAAATCATCTAGGACTTTGGAGGCAAAGAGATTTGAGTTTGTTTCCAGCACCACCATCTACCTAGCAGATCTGGGCAAGTTTCTTAATCTGAATCTAAATTTCCCCATCTGGAGAATAGTGCTATGTGATACCTGCCTCACAGAGTTGATGGAAGAATTTAAAGAGATAATCCAAGAAAAGTGACTGGAACATCATAGGTGTTTAATAAATATTAGTTTCCTTCTTCTGACCCCTCCACCTCACTGTTGCTCTTGTTAACAATAATGAAACATTTTTGTGTTTCAGTGATTTATGAGCATTCACCCAAGATCATGAGTGTGATGAAGTACAGGTTTTACGCAAAAGATTTATCTCATTTTTTTTTTTTTTCTATACTGGAGAGCTCACTTGGCAACACTTTTGGTGTTGCTGGAAGATTTGGGAGTTTCAATGTAGACCAATACTTCAGGAGAATTTAACCCCAGGCCAAATGCTTTATGCTGAAAAAGTAGTCTTTGATGTTTGAGTGGGTCTGAGCATCGCTGAGGCCAAATGTGTTGGGTAGGACCCTTTGTGAACTGAAACATCAAAAACGATTTGCATTAGTTTCCTTCAAACCAAACATAACAGCGTTTCATGCAGCTCTAATTGAAATGTAATAACTGTTTACAGATTTGATTGCACTATCAGTATGGAGTAATTGCTTGTCTGCACCAAGCAAGTGGGAGATAAAGTAAATGTGCATAGAAGGGTTTTGGAAAGTCAATAAAATGTTTCTAAAATATACTGTTTTGAGATGTGTCTTTCTTATCTCAAAATTCAGTCAGAGCTTGACCTCTAGAGAGTCTAGTTACTGCTGGCCTTGGGTGTCTAGAAGAGATCTTTATTACTCCAGCTTGGGTTCATTAAAACATGAAACTGCATTATTGCTCCCCCCCCCCCAAAAAAAAAAACTGCATTAAGAAAGCTACTATTGTTGGTTTTTCCTATGTTTTGAATAGTACTAGGCTCAACAAATCAGAAGGCTCTTGGCTCTTTATGCAAGCTAAGTATGTTGACATCTCTGCAGAGGGCAGAAAGAAAGATTGTGCAGAAAAGTAGCCAACTTGAAAATTCCTAAGGAACCCCACTGCAATTGGTTCTTTGTGAAAATGCTCAAGAATCGTTACAAAGCAACAATGACCAGCCTGGCTCAGAGCAACTGAAGATATAGTTTAAAACATATACAGGAACAAAATGGTATTTGGGAAATGATTTACACAACACAATAAATGAAAAAGTGGTTTCCTCCATCCCCAATCCCAAAGGCTTTAGAATATCTTTATAAGAAGCAAAATAATCAGGGAAAGGGGGAAAGTTCTGCCTTTTGAGAATGTTAGAAAAACAATACCCCGTTAGAGAAAGAATTTAGCTTTATTGAGATCTTAAATAACAATTTCATGAGACCTGTATTATTTCCGCCATTTTAAAGATAAGGAATTTAAAGCTTTTGGAAGTTAATTATTTTTCACATATAGAAAAAACTGCAAAATACAAACTCAAATCCAATTAATGCTTTTTCCAAAACCAGTGCTTTTTCCAGAATAACAAATGACNTTCCAGTCCATTTTAATTCAGTGATTCCTAGAATGTCAACATTCACTCTTGCCATCTCCTGTTTGACCACTTCCAATTTGCCTTGATTCATGGACCTGACATTCCAGGTTCCTTTGCAATATTGCTCTTTACAGCATCGGACCTTGCTTCTATCACCAGTCACATCCACCATTGTGTATTGTTTTTGCCCAAAGCAAAATGCAGTATTACTCAGCTATAAAAAAGAACAAAATTTGCCAATTGCAGCGGCATGAATGGACTTGTAGGGCATTATGCTAAGTAAACTAAGTCAGATAAGAGAAATACTATATGACATCACTTATATGTGGAATCGAAAACTACAACAAGCTAGTGAATATCATAAAAAAAAGTAAAAGACTCAT
>SJYA01000719.1:46200-85368 GCA_006410615.1 Neotragus moschatus | reverse complement strand
TGTGGTGTTGGAGAAGACTCTTGAGAGTCCCTTGGACTGCAAGGAGATCCAACCAGTCCATCCTGAGGGAGATCAGCACTGGGATTTCTTTGGAAGGAATGACGCTAAAGCTGAAACTCCAGTACTTTGGCCACCTCATGCAAAGAGTTGACTCATTGGAAAAGACTCTGATGCTGGGAGGAATTGGGGGCAGGAGGAGAAGGGGATGACAGAGGATGAGATGGCTGGATGACATCACTGACTCGATGGACATGAGTCTGAGTGAACTCGGGGAGTTGGTGATGGACAGGGAGGCCTGGCGTGCTGCGATTCATGGGGTCGCAAAGAGTCAGACACGACTGACGACTGAACTGAAGTGAACTGAACTGAGGAGCTTGAATGGGGCTTCCTAGGTGAGTCAGGGCTAAAGAACCCACCTGCCGACACAGGAGACACAGGAAACATGAGTTGAATCCCTGGGTTGGAAGATCCCCTGGCGGAGAAAATGACAACCCATTCCAGTATTCTTGCATGGAGAAACCCATGAGCAGAGGAGCCTGGGGAATACGACAGTGCATAGGGTTGCAAAGAGTCATATACAACTGAGCATGCTCCTACTAGGAGCCTGAATAATAATGTGTTGAATAGGTGAATAAATCATATCAGGTAATCCACACGATCACCTTGTAAGATGAGTGGCTCATCACTGAAATTTCAGGGCTGTAAAATTCTCTCTCTAACGTAATAGCTGGTTAAATCCTTGACTCTTGACACAATTTCTTGGTTCATACCTCTCAAAAGTTTCTTCACAGCAAAGTGACAGTTGGATTGATGTTCAAATTAAACTAAATCAATCAATACAGTCCTAACTCACCTTAAAACGAAGTTACCTTTCTACATGCCTCTGAGATCAAACTGCGTGAGGACAAAGACTCAAAGATCTATTACTGCCAGTGCAGAATAAGAACAACATGAGAACTGTAAACTAACTGGACATAATTTCAGTTGTGCTGTTCTCTAGAGCCCTTTCCGAAAGAAGAAAATAAATGAGAAGAAAATGTAAGTGAAAAGGAGAAGCCTTCATCTGGGACACAAAGCAAGTGTAATCAAAAATGTAGGCAGTTGCCAATCACTTCTGGAGAATTTCAGAGCCTGGAGGCTACGGGCACTCAGGGAAGAAGGTGGGTTGTTACTACAAGGGTAGAGAACTGTGTTGTCTAGAGAAAGGATGCTGTTACAGCTTCTGGATTTATGCATGTTACCGGTTATTCACTTCAGAAGTTTTGGTGAAACTTTGTATCAAGTCTCTGACTTAAAATCAGGGCTTCCCAAGTGGTTCAGTGGTAAAGAATCTACCCGCCAATGCAGCAGATACAGAAGAAGTGGGTTTGATCCCTGGGTTGGGAAGGTCCCTTGGAGTAGAAAATGGAAACCCACTATCGTATTCTTGTCTGGAAAATTCCATGGTCAGAGGAGCCTTGTGGTCTACAGTCCATGGGGTCACAAAGAGTCAGACACAACTGAGCAACTGAGCACACACACCAAGTTAAAATCACAGATAGGTGTTCATTCAATTCACTATTCTTATAAATATCTGTGATGAAAATCTTGGCTTTAATTGACTTATTCCTATGGTCATGAGAAAGCAACTGTTCTCAGTTCTCTTCATAATAATTGTTACTTGGTAGTATCACTCTCGTAAAGAAAGTAGAGACTTCATGAAGGGGAGGTTATATGACATACCACAGACATCCAAAATTCCAATTCTGGTGAAAAACTGCATTTAAAAGTTTATTCTTAAGAAATCTTGATCATTATTAATATCAATAACTATTCAGCACCAATTCTGTGGAATGATTGAGGATGGAAAAAATCTATAACACAATTTGTCAGGAATATTGTACTCTCTGAAAAAGCAGAATATGTATGATTAACCAATCATTCATTCTTGCTTCCTAACAGACCCTGATTTCTATCAGCGAGATGACATATGCAGCTGCTTTCTAACTCAATGACCTGCCTGTCTGTCATTATTTCCAATGGTTTGCTGTTCACTTTTGTTTTTGTTAGATTCCTGATGTTCCTTTTAGCTTATGCTACCTAAAGTCAGTTTCTGTTGTTTACAATTAAAGAATCCTAACTAATTTTTAAACTAAGTCTTCCAAAGGCTGAGAATTAGAGCATGCTTATTTTTTATCCATAGAGATAAATTTCACTTTAAGAAATACTTACAGATACAGAATAATGAAGAGATCTCTTTAGTATTTTTATTCAGAAGAGAAAGGTGCACTAACCAAGAGTCTTAGCATTATTAATGATATGTAACTTCCTTGGTAGCTTAAAGAATCCTCCTACAGTGCACAAGACCTGGGTTCAATCCATGGTTTGGGAAGATACCCTGGAGGAGGGCATGGCAACCCACTCCAGTATTCTTGCCTGGAGAATCCCATGGCCATAGGAGCCTGGTGGTCACACAGCCGGACAAGACTGAGTGACTAAGCACAGCACACAGTCTAAGCATCACAGTGTAACTTCCAGTCTTCATTTGAGATTTCTGAAGTTGCCAAGTGAATTTAAGAGCTTCCAGAAAGCAAAAAAGCCCTGTAAAAGAACTTGGCTCTTTGCATATCCATGAAAAAGAATGGATGGAGAAAACAGCTATGGAATCTCACTCTCAACAAAGAAAGCTCTGCCTTTCTCCATGGGTCTGAGGATGCGGTGGGAAGCTTTCCAGATACGGGAGGAGCCAGATCTTTGCTGCAAGAATACAAGATCCACTGCAAATACTGAAGTTGGTGTGGCTTATGGTAAGATGAAGATGACCCCGTCCTATGAGGCCACCACAGGAAGAAAACTTCAGCAGAGAAGGCTGGCCACCTGACACTGTAATGAGGGAAAAGCTGGCAATAGTTTTTGTTTACACTGGTTAAGTTGGGGTCAGAAGTTAATGTATTTGCTGTAATTGCTCATTTGGTTAAGTGGACAATGATTTCTGTCCCACATAAAGCTGTTCGAGTAGTTCAGTACTATAAGCAAACAGCAACATGGAGTAGCCACTATCAGAGACCTTAAGGAAACATCAGACATCTGCCCACTTATAATAATTCAAAGACCATTATTTACTGTCTTGCCTTGAGCCAACTAAAATTCTTGATTCTTTAGACCCTGGAAAGACCGTAATTCTATTATTTCAATCTCCAGGATTATGAGGAAATGAAGCCCCACTTTGTATCATTTAGAGCTTGGCAAGCACTCGTGTTCATCTACCCTGGGAAATCACTTCTTTGGACCTTCTCTGATGCAGGTGATGAGCCCTGTGTGATTAATACTTAGTGAACTAAACTTAACCTTCAACACCGGCAATGGCTCAGACCCACCATGTTCCCAATGAACTTTCTCTTAGTCGCTTCACCACAAATCCTGATAAGCAGACCTTTACTTGATAACTGAAGTGCACATCATAGATTTTAATTATACAATAATATATTTTAAGTAACAAATAGAGATTTGAGAAACAACACAGCGCTGATGTATTTTCTTTTCCCTTTGTCTCATTACATGAAACAAGTGGAAACTAATTATTCTGCTTCAGTATCAAGGCATTCAATTCCATTTGAGATATGAAATATTTTGGAAAAATAATAAATGAATCATATCTATCTTCTTATTTGAAAAGTAGCAAGCTATAGTCAGACTTTCCTCTCTTATCCATAGTTAATTTCCCTAAACTTTTTAGATTGTCTCATTATTAGGACTTAGGTCATGGAAGGTGGGCTTCCTAGGTGGGGCTAATGGTAAAGAACCCACCTGCAACACAGGAGACCTGGGTTGGGAAGATCCCCTGGAAAAGGGCACGGTGATCCACTCCAGTACTCTTGCCTAGAGAATCACATGGTCAGAGGAGCCTGGCTGGCTACAGTTCATAGAATCACAAAGAATTGGACATGACTGAAGCAACTTAGCATGCACGCACACAGGGCATTGAAGGAGAGAGCAAGATCAGTTAAAAGTGAGTTTAAGAAAAAGTGAATATTGAGAACCAATGAGTCCTTTACTAGCATATCCTTATAGTCATAATCACAATTACACTTAATTGTATCCTGATTTACAATTCACCAGGAACTCTGACCCTTTTTCATCCTGTACTCCATTTGGAAAAGCAGTGAATGCAGTCCTTTCATTTTAAAAAAAAGTTTTCATAATCAATACTAAAATGGTTAAAAATTGCAAGAGAGTAAAAATATACCAACATATGGAAAATGGGTAGGTTTGTTTGTTTTGTTTCCTTAAATTACAGTTTATAAGCATTTCAGATTCACCGCACATACACTCACATTTGTTAGTTGTTATTACAGTAGCTATTATGCTAATGGATAAACAGATGGGAACATAACACGGAGCTTTCTAAAACCTGCTTTCTTTGGTTGTTCCTTCTGTGATTCTAGCTGTGCCGAGTTTAAGCAATGAGAATGTTAGGGAACTATTTATTTCACTGATCCTGGGAAGAAGTAGCTAACATTTATTGAGTGCCTATTTTGTAGCAAACAGTGCTTGAAATTTTTCCATTTGCTGCTTGATTTTATCTTTACCAGAAATGTTGAGGTAGACATTATTTCTGTGTTATCTCCAAGGGAATTGAGCCACAGAGTTTGCCTAGCTTAATGAAGACTACCCAGTTCTTCCCAATGGCACCAGGCCCCAAATTCAAATATGTTTGACTCTGTGCTCTTTCGACCGCTTGCTAAACATCTTTTTAAAAATAAAGTATCCCTGAAGGCAGAAGAGAATGAATACACACCCCTAGGGAGTCTGCGGGTATAGTTCAAAGGGAATCACAGCAAGTGTGAAATTTCCTTGAAGTTTCATCTTTCATCTTTAACATGCATACAGTCTACTCCATAATACATCTATATTTGCTTTAATACGAAATATGTTTGTTTTCCCAAATCTTTAAGTGAAACTCAAGCCCCAGATATGCATTGTGTTTATCCTGTGGCTTTCTATATGCCTCCTGGGTATTCTGGTTTAAGAAGCATGGCCGTTCATGACACGACCTCTAAAAATTTAAGCACACAGTTTTATCCCTATTGATTTTAATGTGAAATCTGTTTCCCACATTGGTTCTTCACAGGAAACTACCTTTTAAAATGCCCTTTTGACACTTCCACAGTACTCTGTACCTCCCTTTCAGAGCATTCATTATATTTATAATTATTTGCTCAAAGTCTGCCTCATAAACTATAAATTCCAAGAATCAGGGAATCTTGGTGTTGGTTATTTCTATATCCCGCACATGTACTCCATACTTGGGGAACAGTGACACCAAGTATCAGTTCAGTTCAGTCGCTCAGTCGTGTCCGACTCTTTGCGACCCCATGAATAGCAGCAGTCCAGGCCTCCCTGTCCATCACCAACTCCCGGAGTTCACTCAGACTCATGCCCATCGAGTCAATGTTGATGGTCACTCTTGCCATCTCCTATTTGACCACTTCCAATTTGCCTTGATTCATAGACCTAACATTTCAGGTTCCCATGCAATATACTTCTTACAGCATCAGACCTTGCTTCCATCACCAGTCATATCCACAATTGGGTGTTGTTTTTGCTTTGACTGCATCTCTTCATTCTTTCTGGAGTTATTTTTCCAGCAACATTTTGGGCATCTACCAACCTGGGGAGTTCATCTTTCAGTGTCCTATCTTTTTGCCTTTTCATACTGTTCATGGGGTTCTCAAGACAAGAGTACTGAATTGGTTTGCCATTCCCTTCTCCAGTGGACCACATTTTGTCAGAACTCTCCACCATGACCTGTCCGTCTTGGGTGGCCCTACACGGCATGGCTCGTGGTTTCATTGAGTTAGACAAGGCTGTGATTGTGATTAGATCGGTTAGTTTTCTGTGATTTTGGTTTTCAGTCTGTCTGCCCTGTGATGTAGTAGGATAAGAGGCTTATGGAAGCTTCCTGATGGGAGAGACAGACTGAGGGGGAAACTGGGTCTTGTTCTGATAGGTGGGACCATGCTTGGTAAATCTTTCATCCAGTTTTCAGTTGATGGGTGGAGCTGTATTCCCTCCGTGTTATTTACCTGGGGCCAAACTGGTGGAGGTAATGAAGATAATGGTGACCTCCTTCAAAAGATCCCATGCGTGCACTGCTACAGTCAGTGTCCCCAACCCTGCAGCAGGCCACCACTGACCCTCGCCTCTGCTGGAGACTTGGGGACACCCACAGGCAAATCTGGGTCAGTCTCTTGAGGGGCCACTGCTCCTTTATCCTGGATCCTGGTGCACAAGATTCTGTGTGTGCCCTCCAAGAGTCTATTTCCCAGTCCTGTGTAAGTTCTGGCAGCTCTNTTCTTGCATCTTCTCAATCCTTGTCTCCAGGCTATGTATCTGTGATTCCATTTGATTTCAAGATTTTGGATCATTTTCACTATCATTATTTGGAATTCTTTATCAGGTAGATTCCCTATCTCTTCTTCTTTTGTTTGGTTTGGTGGGCATTTATCCTGTTCCTTTACCTACTGAGTATTTCTCTGTCTCTTCATCTTGTTAATATTGCTGAGTTTGCGGGTGCCTTTCTATATTCTGGCAGTTTGTGGAGCTCTCTTTATTGTGGAGTTTTCTCACTGTGGATGGGGTTGTACGGGTGGCTTGTCAAGGTTTCCTGGTTAGGGAAGCTTGTGTTGGTGTTCTGGCGGGTGGAGCTGGATTTCTTCTCTCTGGAGTGCAATGAAGTGTCCATAATGAGTTATGAGATGTCACTGGGTTTGGAGTAACTTTGGGCAGCCTGTATATTTAAGTTCAGGGCTGTGTATCTGTGTTGCTGGAAAATTTGCATGGTATGTCTTGCTCTGGAATTTGTTGGCCCTTGGGTGGTGCTTGGTTTCAGTGTAGGTATGGAGGTGTTTGATGAGCTCCTATCGATTAATGTTTCCTGGAGTCAGGAGTTCTCTCATGTTCTCAGGATTTGGACTTAAGCCTCCTGCTTCTGGTTTTCAGTCTTATTTTTACAGTAGTCTCAAGACTTCTCCTTCTATACAGCACCATTGATAAAACATCTAGGTTAAAGATGAAAAGTTTCTCCACAGTGAGGGATACCAAGAGAGGTTCACAGAGTTACATGGAGAAGAGAAGAGGGAGGAGGGAGTTAGAGGTGACCCAAATGAGATGAGGTGGAATCAAAAGAGGAGAGAGCAAGCTAGCCAGTAATCACTTCCTTATGTGCGCTCCACAGTCTGGACCACTCAGAGATGTTCACGGAGTTATACAGAGAAGAGGAGAGGGAGGAAGGAGAGAGATGTGGCCAGGAAGATAAAAGGGGAGAATGAAAAGGAGAGACCGATCCAGCCAGAAATCAGTTCCCTAAGTGTTCTCCACAGTCCAGAACACACAAAGAGATTCACAGAGTTAGGTAGAGACGAGAAGGGGGAGGGAGGAGATAGAGGCAACTTGGTGAAGAAAAAGGAGAGTCCAAAGGGGAAGGGAGCAGTCAAGCCAGTAATCTCGATCCCAAGTAAAAATGGGTACCGAAGATTGGGTTCTTAAAGGTACAAAATTGATAACAAATACCAAAAAGCAAAGATTAAAAATCTAGAATAGAGGTTGGATTTTCAAAAATACAATATTAAAAAAAGTCACAAAAATTATTAAAAATATATGTATATGAAGTTTGCTTTAAAAAATAAGGTCTTTTTTTTTCAAAGTAGTAGTAGATTATAAAAATGAAAATTAAAGGAGTAATGAGGACTTAAAATTTTTTAAAAAAAAGAGTAACCGTAAAAATATATCTAGGACTTTCTCTGGTGTTGTGGACAGTGTGGGGTCAGTTCATTTTCAGATAGTTCCTTGATCTCGCTTACACTTCTCAAGATCTATAGGCCCCTTCCTATGTAGTCGGTACTAACTACAGGGTTTTAATCTATTGTACCTGTCACTTCCAAGGCAGTTCCCTCTGTTTTGTATTCTTCTGTTTGCTGGTCTCTTCAGTGTCTGATTTCCGCCCTGACACAGGGGGGCGGTGGTGGACACTTTTTTTAGGCTCACTTGTTCAGTCGCGCTGTGGGGAGGGAGGGATGCTGCAAACAAATAACACTGGCTTGTGCTCACAGTGTCTCAGCCACACTGGGCCTGCCCCCGCTCGTGGTGCGTGTACCCTCCCTGCCCACACAGCTCAGGCTCCAGGTTGCTCCAGCAGGAACCATCCGAGGCTGGCCTTGGGCTGCATGCACCTCCCAGGTCTAAGCTGCTCAGGTTCAGGCACTCAAGAAGTCCTCAGAGGCGCAGAGTCGGTTGGGCCTGCGTTTTGTGCCCTTCCCAGATCCGAGCAGCTCAGGTGATGAGGTGTTTGGCGAGCGCGGTCACTGTGACTCCGTTTTCTGGGTGTACAACCGGCACACCTTCTCAGGTGGATGGTGACTGTCCAGAACCCCAAGAAGTCTTAGTTAGCAAAGTAGCCTGCTTGCAGTTTGGTAGATAATGTCTCTCTGGGGCTGCAATTGCCCCCTCCCAGCTCTGGCCGCCTGTCACCGGAGGGGGATGGTCTGTAGCTGACTAGCTCTGTACAGTCCTTTGTTCTGTGAGCGGGCCTGGCAGTGTCTTAAGTTAGGGCTTTTCACGTGGTNTTAGTTAGCAAAGTAGCCTGCTTGCAGTTTGGTAGATAATGTCTCTCTGGGGCTGCAATTGCCCCCTCCCAGCTCTGGCCGCCTGTCACCGGAGGGGGATGGTCTGTAGCTGACTAGCTCTGTACAGTCCTTTGTTCTGTGAGCGGGCCTGGCAGTGTCTTAAGTTAGGGCTTTTCACGTGGTAGCCATCCCACAGTCTGGTTTGCTAGCCCAAGTTAGTTCCCTCAGATTGCCCTCGGGGCATTCAGGCCTGGTCNGAGGCACAGACTTGGTTGGGCCTACGTTTTGTGCCCTTCCCAGATCCAAGTAGCTCAGGTGTTTGGCGAGCGTGGTCACTGCAGCTCATCGCCTCTCCTGTCCCTGCTACCCAGTTTTCTGGGTATACAACTGGCGCACCTTCTCAGGCAGATGACTGTCCAGAACTCCAGGAAGTCTTAGTTAGCACAGAAGCCTGTTTGCAGTTTGGTAGTTAGTGTCTCCCTGGGGCTGCTATTGCCCCCTTCTGGCCCTTCCGGCTCTGGCTGCCTGTCACTGGAGGGGGATGGTCTGCAGCCCACTAATTCTGTTCTGTCTTTTGTTCTGTGCGCGGTCCTAGCAGTGTCCTATGTTAGAGCTTTTCTCGTGGTAGCTATCCCACAGTCTGGTCTGCTGGCCCAAGTTAGTTTGCTCTGGTTAAACTCGGGGCATTAAGGCCTGATCCTTAAAAAGCAATGCAGCCCACGCCTCCCTGCCCAGCCCCCGCTTGCTAGTGGNGCGCGGTCCTAGCAGTGTCCTATGTTAGAGCTTTTCTCGTGGTAGCTATCCCACAGTCTGGTCTGCTGGCCCAAGTTAGTTTGCTCTGGTTAAACTCGGGGCATTAAGGCCTGATCCTTAAAAAGCAATGCAGCCCACGCCTCCCTGCCCAGCCCCCGCTTGCTAGTGGCAGATGCAGGCGTCTGTGCTGCTTTTCTGCTGGGCTTGTAATCTGTTGGTTTAATTATTTATTTATTTTTCTTCCTTGCTATGTTGCCTTCTGTGCTTCCAAGGCTCGCCATAGACTCGGCAGTGAGAGTGTTTCCTGGTGTTTGGAANGTGGTCCTGGAGGTGTCTTATGTTCGAGCTTTTCGCGTGGTAGCTATCCCACAGTCTGGTTTGCTAGCCCTCTCCACTGGAGGAATTATTGTTGGGTTTGTAATCTGTGGCTTTTAATTATTTACTTATTTCCTCCCTGGTATGTTGCCCTCTGTGCTTCCAAGGCTTACCACAGACTCGGCAGTGAGAATGTTTCCTGGTGTTTGGGAACTTCTCTCTTTTTAAGACTCCCTTCCCAGGACGGAGCTCCCTCCCTACCTCTTTTGTTTCTTTTTTTGTCTTTTATATTTTTTCCTACCTGTTTTTGAAGACAATGAGCTGCTTTTCTGGGTGCCTGATGTCCTCTGCCGGCATTCAGAAGTTGTTTTGTGGAATTTACTCAGTGTTGAAATGTTCTTTTGATGAATTTGTGGGGGAGAAAGTGGTCTCCCCATCCTCTTCTTCTGCCATCTTCCATCACACATCTTTTATCTCACAGTTTCTGCAGGAAAGTCTGGACATGTTTTAATTGGTTCCTCATATCAGGGTCTCACAAGTATGTCTGATCAAGGAAGATCCACGTCCAAGCTCAATTGGGTCATTGACAGAATTCATTTCCTTGTGACTGTGTGACTGAGGGCTCTGGCTTCTTTCCGGCTATGGCTGGAGCCACTCTCAGATGCTGGGAGCCACCCACAGTCCCTTGCCCTGTAGACCTCTCCACAGCCAGTTCACATCATGGCTACTGGCTTATTCAAGGGCATCAGGAGAATCTTTCTAGTCAGACAGCAACAATCACAGGCATGACAGTCTATCACTTTTGTCATACTCTATTGAATAGAAGCAAGTCACAAGTTTCTCTGGCACCCGAGGGGTAAGAATCACAAACCACTGTAGATCATTGAGGGTCACCTTCAGATGTCTCTGCCACACTTGGAAATAAAAAGTCATAAAGTCACAAGAATTACATGCAGACCATAGCAATGCATACCGAGGGAAACTCATGATTTATCAGAAAGCATATGAATGGAAGTGCTTCCCAGATGGTGCTAGTGATAAAGAGCCTGCCTGCCAATGCAGGGGATGAAAGAGACATGGGTTTGACCCCTGGGTCAGGAAGATCCCCTGGAGGAAAGCATGGCAACCCACTCCAGTATTCTTTCTTGGAGATTCCCATGGACAGAAGAGCCTCGCTGGCTATAGTCCACAGGATCACAAAGAATTGGACACGACTGAAGTGACTCAACATACATACACATATAAATGGAAAACAAAAATCATAGGTGATAAGCTTGATGAAGATGCAGTATCTAGTTTAACATCTGCCTAACACCCAAAGTGATAAGAATTATCCAGAGTCAATTAAAAACAAAAACAGAAAAATGTGGCAGTTACTGTAAAAAATGACCATTTTAATTTGAAAGGGGGAAAATAATTGAAAGAGATAGACTGAAGCCTCCAAATATTAAAAATTAGATTTTAATAGAGCCAGAGATACAGCTAAGGAGTTTACTTATTTTTATTTAGAGGAGGAACTGGAAACCAAAACCAGAAGCAAAAATGTAATTTTCTATCAGGCAAATATATATATTTAGAAAGCTGCTTAGTAAACTATATATAGTTCACATTCCAAAATGTGGGTTTGTTTGGTTGTTTTCAGTTAACCTTTTTGCATTTTTTTTTTTTTTAAATATCCAAACACATTTTAGGTGGTGTTAGACATACACACAAACTTACACTCGCAGAACAGACTGTGGATTTAGAGCAGGGAAATGCTTTGGAAAGCCCCAAGGGGCTTTATTTCTATCTGGAGCTGATCCCGAAGAGGTCAGAAAAGAGCTGACCTCTTTTCTCCATGGTGTCTATCATCTCCTTCTGCCTTAAGTGCCTTGTCATGGTCTGAACTGTGTTCCTCTAAAATTCTTTTGTTGAAATCNCGCAGAATAGAGTGTGCATTTTACAGCAGGGTAATGCTCTGGGAAGCCCCAGTGGGCTCTATTTTTATCTGGAGCTGACCCCAAACAACACGCCCTTCCCCATTTTCCCTTCAGAGCTAAGTTCCCTGAAGGCTTGTCTATGTCTGCTTTGGCCAATGCTTATCTCATTCTTTGTTGAGCCCACTTCAGCCAGGCCTTTCCTCCCTGAATGCAGGCAAACCGTTTGGTCCAAGATGCCAACGGCAACCTCCATTTTGCTAATCTAATGTCAGTCTTCAACTCACCTTACTAATCTATCAGCAGTATTCAATACCCTTGATCACTCCCTTCTTCTCAAAACAGGAGTCACTTGGCGTCTAGGACACACACAGGGGTTTTCTTCCTGGCTACCTTACTGGTCACTCCTCCTCACTCTTCTCTGCTGGACCCTCCTCTTCCTTTAATCAAACTTGCCCTGTCCATGTGCCGCCCAGGATGCAATCCGTTGTCATTTCCTTTATCTGTATGCACTACCTTGATGAGCTCATTTGTTCTGACAAGCTGGTGACTCTCGAATTGAGACTTCTGGGCCCCAACAAGGGCCTCATTCTCTGATTCGCATTTCAGATGACACCGATGCTCATCATTTAATTTCTTGCTCTCATATGTGCTTGCACTGTCCCCTCTAACTGAAAGGTTCTAGCCATTTCCCTGACTAATGTGTAGGACTAATGTATATTTAGAAAGTTGTTTAGTAAACTACATATAGTTTATATTTCAAAATGTGGGTTTGTTCAGTTTTCAGTTAACCTTTTTGCTTTTTTTTTTTTTTAATATCCAAACACATTCTAGGTGGTGTTAGACATACACACAAACTTACACTCGCAGAACAGACTGTGGATTTAGAGCAGGGAAATGCTTTGGAAAGCCCCAAGGGGCTTTATTTCTATCTGGAGCTGATCCCGAAGAGGTCAGAAAAGAGCTGACCTCTTTTCTCCATGGTGTCTATCATCTCCTTCTGCCTTAAGTGCCTTGTCATGGTCTGAACTGTGTTCCTCTAAAATTCTTTTGTTGAAATCCTGTCTCCCACTAGGTTTATAAGGAGGGGGAGGGTTTATAAGGAGGGACTGGGGTCATAGGGTGTAGCTCTAACCCAACAGGATTGTAGTGTTTATAAGAAGAGGAAGAAAGACCTGAAGTCTCTCTCTCTCTCTCTCTCTCTCTCTCTCTCTCTATCATGTGAAGACACATAAAGAAGACAGCAGACTGCAAGTCAGGAAGGGAATCTGAACTCTGCCAGAACCTGGATCTTGGATTTTTCCAGCCTCTAGAGCTGTGACAAAATTAGTTTTTGTTGTTTAATCCATCCAATCTATAGTATTTTGTTTGTGGTGGTTTGAGTTGACTAATACATACCTTTCCAGGGTTCTGATGGCATTCTTTCTTTTATTCTATCAAAACCTTTAGCTCAGTGCATTACAATTGCTTGTTTACTTTTCAGTCTTCCCCAAACAAACTGTGACATATTTGAGTTCAAGACACATTTTATTCATTTTTGTTTTCCAGCAGTCAGAGTAGCTACATACTTTTGCCAATGAATTGACTTAAATACCAGACCTAGGAGAGGAATAGTTTTGTGAAAGCTTAGGCCTGACTTAAAATCTTACCCAGATAGAAAGTTAATTCCTATGCAGGAGTAGGCCTTAGCAAAACCAATGAACAGGATGTTTTCTCCTGCTTTTGTTTTTCGTATTTGCTGATAATTTCAATTAACTCCCACTTAAGAACCCAGAGTTTTGGCCTGAAAAGAACACAGAAGGAAATTTTCTCTGGAAGAAAGGTAAAGGGCAACTCTTATCAATTAAGCTTGTGAAAGATATGGTTTTGAGTATGTAGGTATCCTAATGACTTCTTTCAGAATTAGGAGTTACAAATCATTGTCTCATAGAGAAGAATTCAGATATTTATTTTTCTGCCATTCATGAATTTAACACATAAGCACCATGTCCCAGACAATAAGCTAAATTTTGAAAATGCAGTATTGAATAACATGGACACAGCACCTATTCTCAAGGAACTCACAGTAGTTGTTCTGAGTACTTATATTTTATTTTGTTCACATAAGTTTTGGAGAATATTCAACAAATGTGACTTTGATTGTTAGCACAACTGCTATCAAAATGTCATCCTGGGAATAGTTAGCCAGCAGAGTTAGGTGTTCCCTAAAGTGAGTTTAGGATAATAAACCATTACAAGCACCAGAATGAAGGCGCATCTGCTGCGTTCCTTAGTAGAGACGTGTCTTTTGATCTTTGTATTGCTCCTGCATGTTGCAGGGGCTGGCATACAGGCAGTGTTGACGCACTGTTTGTTGAACTGTCATCCTGTTTCTCAGAGCTCGAGAATACACATTCAATTTACAGAACAATGATGGTAATTTATTTATATATAAGCTGGAAAGCAATAGTTTTCAGACATAACTGTATTTCATATCTAGAAAAAAGTACCAATCAGAATACATATTCTAGATTTAAGTTAAAACATTTTCGAAGAGGTCAGTTACTAATGTGACTATTCCACACCTGTTTTAGCTGGAGTTAATGAGGGCTTCCATAGTCTTGCTCTACCTAACAGTCAGTTACTATAATGACTATTTGTGGGTTGACAAATTAGTGATTTTAACTCAGTGATTTTTCAGTATCATTTAATTATAGGCCTTTGACAACTCAACAGGCTTCATGATAACCTCTGATATTTCAAGGCTGAAAGTGTCTTGAATATTTCTTGAACCCATTCCCTTCTTTCTCACATCATTCTTCCTTGATCTAAGCCAGTATTTTTCTGCCAGAGACTAGTGAGCTGCCCTCCTCTGCCTTGGTTCTTCTGCATCTTCAACAACATAGCCAAGGTGACCTTCCCGATGAGCACATATGATCTGAACACTCATCTCCATAAAATGTTCATGGATTTCCACTGCTTAAAAGACAGCATCTCAAATGCCTAACATTGTGCACAAAATCATCCCCAAGAAAAAGAAATACAAAAAGGCAAAATGGTTGTCTGAGGAGGCCTTACAAATAGTTATGAAAAGGAGAGAAGTAAAAGGCAAAGGAGAAAAGGAAAGATACACCCATTTGAATGCAGAGNATGGATTTCCACTGCTTAAAAGACAGCATCTCAAATGCCTAACATTGTCCACAAAATCATCCCCAAGAAAAAGAAATACAAAAAGGCAAAATGGTTGTCTGAGGAGGCCTTACAAATAGTTATGAAAAGGAGAGAAGTAAAAGGCAAAGGAGAAAAGGAAAGATACACCCATTTGAATGCAGAGTTCCAAAAGAATAGCAAGAAGAGATAAGAAAGGCTTCCTTGGAGGTTAATACAAAGAAATAGAGGAAAGCAATAGAATGGGAAAGATTAGAGATCGCAGCAAGAAAATTAGAGATACCAAGGGGATATTTCATGAAAAGATGGGCTCAATAAAAGACAGAAATGACATGGATCTAAACGAAGCAGAAGATATTAAGAAGAGGTGGCAAGAATACACAGAAGAACTATACAAAAAAGATCATTATGACNGATGTTGAAGCTGAAACTCCAATACTTTGGCCACCTGATGCAAAGAAGTGACTCTTTGAAAAGACCCTGATCCTGGGAAAGATTGAAGGTGGGTAGAGAAGGGGATGACAGAGGATGAGATGGTTGGATGGCATCACTGACTCAATGGACATGAGTTTGAGTAAGCTCCCGGGAGTTGGTGATGGACAGGGAGGCCTAGAGTGCTGCAGTCCATGAGGTCACAAAGAGTTGGACACGACTGAGCGACTGAACTGAACTGTCCACAAAATACTCAGATCTTGGGCTCAGTCTTCTCTATAACTTCTTCCCTAACTCTCTGCTCCTGCCTCATTATACTACCATCAAATATTTTTCTTTTCCTTTAAATTTTCAATTCTTTTGTTTCTTAGACTAGGCTAGGTGTGTGTGTTCAGTTGAGTCTGACTCAGCGACCCCTATGTACAGTAGCCCACAAGGCTCCTCTGTCCATGGGATTCTCCAGGCAAGGATATTGGACTGGATTGCCATATCCTTCTCTAGGGGATCTTCCCAACTCAAGAATCGAACCAGTGTCTTCTGTGTCTTCTGCATTGGCAGGAGAATTCTTTTACCACTGAGCCACCTGGGAAATGTACTTTATTTCTTAGGAACTTTGCAAATTTCCTTTTCTATAGAACATAGTCCATTTTGGTTTCTGTTCAGCTAACATGTACTTTGTCTTTCAGTTCTATTACCATTTCTTTATCATTTCTTTCCCATTAACTAAATTGGATATTGCCACGATGTACCTTCACAATCCCTTCATATTTCCTTCACAGAACTTGATCTTAGATTGCAATTATATAATTTCTTAATGCGTAAACACAAATATTTATCTCCTCTTAAATAGCTTGGGATCATATCTCTAGTTTCTAGCACAATACGACTCCATGGAATAATTTACATATTTGGTATATGAATGGAGCAGCAAGAATCATTGGCACAGAAACAGGAAAGTTACATCCAAGAAGTGGATGAGCCCCTCTAGAATATGACAGTTGTGAAGAGAAAAGAGGATGGTAGTATGTTTGCCATTCCTAAGATAAAGCAAACATGAATTGATAATAGTAAAAAGCATGCTCATTAGCCAGGAGAATCTTAGCAATTTTATTTAAGACTTGTGTATAATAAAATTTTTAAAACAACAAGACTTTGTGACACAAAAGAAATATATAATCATAGATGATATTAACTTACAGCTTATTATACATCAATACTTAATATTCATGATTGCAGGAAATCTTTTCAATGACCCTGTGAGATAGGTATTGTCTGGCAGATGAACATAATAAAGAACAGTTTAAATGGTAGAGCTAGAGTCTGAAAACCTGCACACTCTAATTACAGAGTAGGTAGAACCATCAAGCTATTGTGCTCATTTGAACACACAGAAAACTGCAATTTAAATCCCTCAAATTTTATTAATTGCACCACTATATTTTGAGAATATACTATGAACCAGCCAGTCCAGCAGGCCTTGAGGTTTAGGCGCTGTTCAAAAGAGACACCTTTACTGCTCTCAAATTGTTTATATTTTATTAGGGCAGGCAGATGAGAAACTTACAAACAAGTAAATAAGATGGTTTCAAATATTAATTTTTGTAACTAAAAGAGTTTTCCTTGTGTTTGAATGGAGCAGGGTACTGAGTTTATTAGATTGGATAATCAAGGTAAGGATCTCTGAGGCAAAGGTATTTGAGCCAAGACTGGAATGATAAGAAAGGTCATAAAAGTAAAAGACTTGTATGACTTTAGTTGATCTATGATCGGCTGTTGAGGAGACATGCCACGTCCAAGGTAAGGAGCAGTGGCTGTGCTTTGCTGGAGCAGCCGTGAAGAGATACCCCACGTTCAAGGTACGAGAAACCCCAGTAAGACAGTAGGAGCTGAGAGAGGGCATCAGACAGCAGACAGACTGAAACCACAATCACAGAAAACTAGCCAATCTGATCACATGGACCACAGCCTTGTCTAACTCAATGAAACTAAGCCATGCCATGTGGAGCCTCCCAAGACAGGCCAGTCATGGTGGAGAGGTCTGACAAAATGTAGTCCACTGGAGAAGGGAATGGCAAACCACTTCAGGATTCTAGCTTGAGAATCCCATGAACAATAAAAAAGAAAAAAAAAATGCAAAAAGATAGGACACTGAAAGATGAACTCCCCAGGTCGGTAGGTGCCCAATATGCTATGGGAGATCAGTGGATAAATAACATCAGAAAGAATAAAGAGACAGAGCCAAAGCAGAAACAACACCCAGTTGTGGATGTGACTGGTGATAGAAGCAAGGTCCCGTGCTGCAAAGAGCAATATTGCATAGGAATCTGGATTGAAAGGTCCATGAATCAAGGCAAATTGGAAGTGGTCAAACAGGAGATGGCAACAGTGAATGTTGACATTCTAGGAATCAGCGAACTAAAATGGACTGGAATGGGTGAATTTAAATCAGATGACCATTATATCTACTACTGTGGGCAGGAATACCTTAGAAGAAATGGAGTAGCCATCACAGTCAACAAAAGAGTGCTGTACTGGGATGCAAACTCAAAAGACACAGGATGATCTCTGTTCATTTCCAAGGCAAACCATTAATTATCACAGTAATCCAAGTCTATGCCCCAACCAGTAATGCTGAAGAAGCTGAAGTTGAACAATTCTATAAATATCTACAAAACCTTTTAAAACTAACACCCAGAAAAGATGTTCTTTTCATTCTAGGGGACTGGAATGCAAAAGTAGGAAGTCAAGAAACACCTGGAGTAACAGGCAGATTTGGCCTTGGAGTACAGAATGAAGCAGGGCAAAGGCTAATAGAGTTTTGCCAAGAAAATGCATTGGTCGTAGCAAACACCCTCTTCCATCAACACAAGAGAAGACTCTACACATGGACATCAGCAGATGGCCAACACCAAAATCAGATTGATTATATTCCAGCCGAAGTGGAGAAGCTCTATATAGTCAACAAAAACAAGACCAGGAGCTGATTGTGGCTCAGGTCATGAACTCCTTATTGCCAAATTCAGACTTAAATTGAAGAAAGTAGGGAAAACCACTCGGCCATTCAGGTATGACCTAAATCAAATCCCTTATGATTATACATTGGAAGTGAGAAATAGATTTAAAGGACTAGATCTGATAGACAGTGTCTGATGACAGAGGTTCCTATGGACAGAGGTTCATGGCACTTGTACAGGAGACAAGACGAACCTCAAGAAAAAGAAATGCGAAAAGGCAAAATGGCTGTCTGAGGAGGCCTTACAAATAGCTGTGAAAAGAAGAGAAGCCACAAGCGAAGGAAAAGTGAGATATATACCTATTTGAATGCAGAGTTCTAAAGAATAGCAAGGAAAGATACAAAGCCTTCCTTAGTGATCAGTGCCAAGAAACAGAGGAAAATAATAGCATGGGAAAGACTAGAGATCTCTTCAAGAGATTAGAGATACCAAGCGGACATTTCCCACAAAGACGGGCACAATAAAGGACAGAAATGGTATGGACCTAACAGAAGCAGAAGATATTAAGAAGAGATGGCAAGAATACACAGAAGAACTGTACAAAGAAGATTTTCATGACCCAGATAATCACGATGGTGTGATCACTCATCTAGAGCCAGACATCCTGGAATGTGAAGTCAAGTGAGCCTTAGGGAACATTACTACGAACAAAGCTAGTGGAGGTGATGGAATTCCAGTTGAGCTGTTTCAAAACTTGAAAGATGATGCTGTGAAATTGCTGCACTCAATATGCCAGCAAATTTGAAAAACTCAGCCATGGCCCTGGGACTGGAAAAGGTCAGTTTTCATTCCATTCCAAAGAAAGGCAATGCCAAAGAATGCTCAAACTATTGCAAAACTGCACTGATCAGTTGCTAGATCAAAGAAATCAAAGCAATCAAAATAATGCCCCAAATTCTCCAAGACAGGCTTCAGCAAAATGTGAAATGTGAACTTCCAGATGTTCAAGCTGGAATTAGAAAAGGCAGAGGAACCAGAGATCAAATTGCCAACATTCGCTGGATCATCAAAAAAGCAAGAGAGTTCCAGAAAAACATCTATTTCTGCTTTATTGACTATGCCAAAGCCTTTGACTGTGTGGATCACAATAAACTATGGAAAATTCTGAGAGAGATTGGAATACCAGACCACTTGACCTGCCTCTTGAGAAACCTATATGCAGGTCAGGAAGCAACAGTTAAAACTGAACATGGGACAACAGACTGGTTCCAAATAGGAAAAGGAATATGTCAAGGCTGTATATTGTCACCCTGCTTATTTAACTTATGTGCAGAGCACATTATGAGAAACACGGGGCTGGATGAAGCACAAGCTGGAATCAAGATTGCTGGGAGAAATATCAATAACCTCAGATATGCAGGTGATAACACCTTTATGGCAGAAAGTGAAGAACTAAGAATCCTCTTGATGAAAGTGAAAGAGGAGCATGAAAAAGTTGCCTTAAAACTCAGTGTTCGGAAAGCAAAGATCATGGCATCCTGTCCCATCACTTCATGGCAAATAGATGGGGAAATAGTGGAAATAGTGGCTGACTTTATTTTGGGGGGCTCCAGAATCACTACAGATGGTGACTGCAGCCTTGAAATTAAAAGATGCCTGCTCCTTGGAAGGAAAGTAATGACCAACCTAGACAATATATTAAAAAGCAGGGCCATTACTTTGCCAACAAAGGTCCATCTAGTCAAGGCTATGGTTTCTCCAGTAGTCATGTATGGATGTCAGAGTTGGACTGTAAAGAAAGCTGAGCGTTGAGGATTGATGCTTTTGAATTGTGGTGTTGGGGAAGACTCTTGAGAGTCCCTTGGACTGCAAGTAGATCCAACCTGTCCATTCTATAGGAGATCAGTCCTAGGTGTTCATTGGAGGGACTGATGTTGAAGCTGAAACTCTAATGCTTTAGCCACCTGATGCGAAGAGGTGACTCATTGGAAAAACCCTGATGCTGGGAAAAATTGAGGACAGGAGAAGAAGGGGACGATAGAGGATGAGATGGTTGGATGATATCACTGACTCAACAGACATGAGTTTGAGTAAACTTTGGGAGTTGGTGATGGACAGGGAAGCCTGGTGTGCTGCAGTTCATGGTGTTGTGAAGAGTTGGACATGATTGGACATGACTGAGCTACTAAAGTGAATGGAACTGAATCTGGTTTAATGCAGAAAAGTTACTGGATATAGTTTAATTTTGACCACACTATCCAATGATATAGTTTCTTAGTAAAACTGGGTTGTGTTATAACCTAAAAAACATTAAATATGATTATATAAAATTTCTACTTGAATTGAATGAAACTTGTCTATGAATTGATCATTTCTAGGGTCCTTGGTCTTGGAGAAAAGAAAGAAAGAAAGAAAGTGAAGTCGCTATGTCGTGTCTGACTCTTTGCAACACCATGGACTGTAACCCACCAGGCTCCTCTGTCCGTGGGATTCTCCAGGCAAGAATACTGGAGTGGGTTGCCATTTCCTTCTCCAGGGGATCTTCCCAGCCCAGGGATCGAACCCTGGTTGCCTGCACTGTGGTCAGATACTTTACCGTTTGAGTCATGAGAAGGAAATGGCAATCGACTCTAGTATTCTTGCCTAGAGAATCCTGTCGATGGAGGAGCCTGGTGGGTTGCTGTCCATAGGGTCTCACAGAGTCGGACACCACTGATGCGACTTAGGATGCATGCATGCATTGGAGAAGGAAATGGCAACCCACTCCAGTGTTCTTGCCTGGAGAATCCCAGGGATGGAGGAGCCTGGTGGGCTGCCATCTATGGGGTCGCTCAGAGTTGGACACGACTGAAGCGACTTAGCAGCAGCAGCAGCCTCAGGGTCCTTTGTCATTTGTGCCTGGAAAGACTTCTCTGGGAGAGATAAATCCTTGGAGACCTGAAAACATTCTGAGGATTGTGCCTAACAATGTTAACAATTAACAGTGCTGCAAATAGTGTGAAAAATAAATGAGTACTAAAAGCTAAGTAAATGATAACTTCATTTTGAACAAAATTATTTCCTTTCCATGTACTAATGACTGCATTGATAAAAGTTCTGTGACTCTCCCAGGCTCTTGGTTTCATACTCTGCTAAATTTGACCCTAAACTATATTTGTTCTCCAGTCATAGAAACTGACATTGTTAGAGACATTTTGATGGACTTTATAATAAAAGATAAATGTTCTGCCATGGAAGGAAAAGTACCCTTTAATTTAGAAACAGTAGGAAAAAAAGTATTCTCTAGATTTCTTATTTTACAATTTCATTCAGTTAATGAAAAAAATGACAAATTCCCCAAGAAGTTTTGAAACAGCTAAAAGCAGAAAGCAACATTAGCTAATGCAATAAAATATAATATATGATTAATTATTGAGCATATATTCCTGAATTAGACACTACTGAAGGTTAGGGACACGAGCAACTTCACTGAGGGAGAAAATTGAATTTACTAGGCATAAGCTTCCTCCGGTGTCATGACTCAAACTTGACTATAATAATAATATAATAGCCATCATTTATTAAGTGCATACTATGTGTCTAGCACTGGGAAGTGATTTGCATACATTATTGCATTTGTTCTTGGTAAGAGTCCTTTGAAGGAGATATTATTACCTTTATTTCACAGACAAGGACACTGAGCTCCCCCAGGTTCGGTCATCTGCCCACAGCCTCACTTCTGGTGAGTAGTAGAGTTGAATTCAAACCTAGACTGTAGGATTTGAAAGCCTACCACTGCACCCACTGTTTCCTTTCTATGACTAAATTCCTATTTCTAATGCAACTTTTCTTTTGTCTATAGCTATTACTGATTCTACATATTCCTGAATTTTTATATTTTTACCTATTTTGAGAATAAACTCAAGCAAACTTGGCCCTGTACAGACTGATTATATAATTATCCACATGTCATTTACTTCAAAACTGAACTTGTTGCTTTTGAATATAAGTTTCATTGATAATTTGTTCTGTGATCTTGAGCAACTTAGTTAACCGCTCCAGGGTAACCCCAGGCCTCTGTTTCCTCATCTTCAAAAATGGAGGTATTAATAATATAGTATTTATATTACATGATTTTTGTGAAACAAAATAATGTAATTCACTGAAAGCCTTCATAGTTACTGGTATACAATGAGCTTCTATAAATGTTAGCTATTTATATAATTTACTAATATAATTTTTTAGTGGTCTGAAATCCAGACACTAATCAAGTATTTCAAATATTTACTATGAAAATCCTGAAGCTTCACTGGATATTTCATTAATGAAAACAACTACCTGAATTCACACTGCCATGTATTTTTAGCTTTTTCTGATATTTCTTTTTTCATTTTTAACTTCCCCCTACTTTTTCCACTACATTTTTCTGAATTTAGACTCTGTTTTTTTTTTTTTTTTAAACAAGCTGACTCTAAAAGAAACTAATTGGAATTGGGACTAATTAGTCCCTATGAAGAATTAATCTAATTGGAATAGGTACAATATTAACATCATGTCCATAAGGCAAAGAATCTTCATTCTCTTCTCTCTCTCTCCGTCTCTTTCTCAGAGATGGGAAATCTATGAGTTGCAAATGTGAAAAATAATTAAAGGTTGTATATGCTTGTCTGTTCTATACAAATTGGCAGCCTGATCCTCTTGTCATAAAGATAATCTATTTTATTCTATGTTAATAGAATGATACTCAGCAATAGGAGGTAATAATTCTTGTCTACTTTCTGCTAGTCAATATGCCCTGGCAAAATATTCTATCAAAAACACTGACAAACTGGAGCAGAGCACCCTGAGAATTATCTGTTATGCAGGTGGGAAAAAACAAATCAACACTGAAATCTTGTATGAGAGAGAGAGAATCTTGGAGAGTTTGACATTGAAAAAGAATGTCTGAAGAACTGTCATAATTAAGAAGGATCAATTAGAACCTTCATGGTGGCTCCATGGGGCTAACTCTGGAGAAAGGTATGGAGAGTGTAAGGAGAGCATATTAGAGACAAACATTCTAGCAAGAAACCTGCCTTAATGCATGAGGGACTGCTTTGAGAAAAATCACTTCATGGAACATTCATTGTCACTGAAGTTTTTCAAGGAGTCTCTGTGGGAGGTGTAACACAAGAGACTTCAGCATGTGACAGATTAGGTTCTGTAAAACAGGAGAACAGAACTAACCATATATGCTACTCTAAAGATGGAAAGACATGATGCCCTCAAAATCTTCTGCAGACTGCTTAGGACACAGTAAGTGCTCATTAAATAGCTTCTCCAGTAAAAAATATTTCCTTTAAGAAATGATAGTAGAAAGAACTTTGCAAAGTTTATTCATTTAATTATTGAAGATATTGTGCACTTATATGATCCAAGGCTCAAAAACGTTCCAAAAGGTCCCACCCTTGCTACCAGTTGCCACCAATTTCTCTTCCATGAAAGCATCCAAATGGGTATGTATAATTCTACTTCTCCTCTTGGTTTCATACAATATCCACTGTTCTAGAATGTCTTTTTAAAATAATATATACTGCTTGTTATCACATAGTAGTATATGAAGAGATTCATCATTGTTTGTATGCATTTTATTGAATTCTAGGTACTGCATTCTATTGATATCAAGTTACACTGACTTATTAAATCCCCTGGATCTTTAGGTTTCCCTGTGTATTTTGCTACAAAAATCAAGGTGCAGTAACCAACTTTGTGCATAGGTCATATTATACTTATGTGATATTTATAGAAAGTGTTCCAGAAGTTGAATTTCTGAGTAAATAGGTACCAGTGTGTTTAACTTTGATAGATTTTGCCATGTTACCTCTGTAGGTGTCTTATCACTTATAACTCCTTCTCACAATATATCCAAGTTCTGGTACCCCTCTTCTTCATCACTATATTATACTACTTGATATTTGCTTATGCAGTAGTGACAAATGGTATCTCAGTATATGTTTAATTTATATGTTCTTTATGAGTGAAATCCAGTGAATTTTTGTTATGTAAGTATGGTAGGTAAAACTCTAAAGATGTCTCCCTAAAATTCTCATTTGTGTCATAAAGATATCCTATTTAAATACTATTTTTAGATACTGTTGTGGATAGACTTGGCAGAAATAATTAAAGTTACTAATCAACTGACTTTAAAAAGAGAGACTGTCCTGGATTACCTGGGTAGGCCCAGTTTAATCAAATAAGTCCTTGGAAAAATAATGAGGAAGGCAGGCAGAAGAGTCAGCCAGAGAAATGCAGCCAAAGAGGCAGGATAAATAAGGTAAAAGAGGAGGTCAGAGAGAATCAAAGCACAAGGAGGACTCAANTACCTGGGTAGGCCCAGTTTAATCAAATAAGTCCTTGGAAAAATAATGAGGAAGGCAGGCAGAAGAGTCAGCCAGAGAAATGCAGCCAAAGAGGCAGGATAAATAAGGTAAAAGAGGAGGTCAGAGAGAATCAAAGCACAAGGAGGACTCAACCCATCACTTCTGCCCTTGAGAAGGAGATGGCATGAGTCAAGGAGTACAGACAGACTTTGGAAGCTGAGAACAACCCCTAGTTCACAGACAGTAAGGAAATGAGGACCTCAGTACTATAGACACCAGCAGGTAAACTCTGACACCTACCTGAAGGCATCTGGAAGCTTCAGAACAACACACTGAAAAGAGTGAATTTTACCTCAATAAAAACAAAACAAGGGAAAATAGATGTTTAGGTTAAAAAAGCAACAGAATATTTTTTATAACAATCAAGGAAAGAAATATGAGACAGACTTTTGTATCCTTCAAAGATAAGACCATTGATAACCGATCAAATCAACTTAGAAACAAGCTAGACATTTGGGAATATCATTCTCATGAGCTCTTCTTCAGGAACCTACTAGTGAAAGAACTTCTACCNCTCAATAAAAACAAAACAAGGGAAAATAGATGTTTAGGTTAAAAAAGCAACAGAATATTTTTTATAACAATCAAGGAAAGAAATATGAGACAGACTTTTGTATCCTTCAAAGATAAGACCATTGATAACCGATCAAATCAACTTAGAAACAAGCTAGACATTTGGGAATATCATTCTCATGAGCTCTTCTTCAGGAACCTACTAGTGAAAGAACTTCTACCCAACAAAATGACTAGAGATACTCCACTGTAAGGTTCATGGGGCTTCAGACTGAATATATTTAACTACACAATAAAAACCAAAAAAAAAAAAATCTTGACAGAATACCATATAAATGTAATACACTCTAAGAAAAGGGATATTCCACAACTAAAAAAAATATAAGAAGGGAGGGAATTAACAGAAAGTAGAATTAGTTCCCTGGTATTTTCATAACTATTAATAGGGAGTTTAATAGTATACAAAATGAAGGAGGGCAAAATGATGCAGGGAAAAGGCTAAAGTTTTTCTAAGAGAACACAGTGGTCATAGCAAACACCCTCTTCCAAAAACACAAGAGACAACTCCATGCATGGACATCACTAGATGGTCAACACCGAAATCAGATTGATAATACTCTTTGCAGCCAAAGATGGTGAAGCTCTATATAGTCAACAAAAATAAGACCAAGAGCTGACTGTGGCCTGGATCATGAACTCCTTATTGCCAAATTCAGACTTAACTTGAAGAAAATAGGGAAAACAATTAGACCATTCAGGTATGACTTACATCAAATCCCTTAGGATTATAGAGTAGAAGTGACAAATAGAGTCAAAGGATTAGATCTGATACACAGAGTGCCTGAAACGAGGTATAGAGGTTCATCACATTGTACAGGAAGCAATTATCAAAACCATCCTCAAGAAAAAGAAATGCAAAAAGGCAAAATGGTTGTCTCAGGAGGCCTTTCAAATATCTGTGAAAAACAGAGATGCTAAAGGCAAAGGAGAAGGGAGTGGCAAACCACGTCAGTATTCTTGCCTTGAGAACCCCATGAATAGTATGAAAAAGCAAAATGACAGGATACTGAAAGAGGANTGAATGCTAAGTCACTTCAGTCGTGTCTGACTCTGTGTGACCCTAAGGACAGCAGCCCACCAGGCTCCCCTGTCCACAGGATTCTCCAGGCAAGAATACCGGAGTGGGTTGCCATTTCCTTCTCCACAGATATACATGTATAACCAGTTTTATGTATGTGTGTTACATGTACACATACATACATTAAATGTACACATGTACATTATATGGAAACATAGAAACATGAATAATATCTATGACTTATTACGTGATTAATTTATATTCTACCTATTTCTCCAGTATAAGACTTGTACACTTTTCAGGCAAAAGAGTAAATTTTTAGTCTATTGTAACTCACATAACTCACCGAGGCCACAGTGTTGTACAGAAGCAGCCAATTCTGACTCCATGTTGGAACTGTTTCTTTGACTTGCTTTTGGTTGCTTTTGTTATTATAATCATACAGAATGGCTTGCCTCAGAATTCTGCCCCCTGCTTGACTGTTAAACTAAAGTGCCTTTGTTCAGAACCCTGTCTAGGAAGGAAGAAATTAACATATCCCCTCCCGAGGCTTGCCATTCTGGGAGATGTTTGCAAGATTAATGACCTTTTTACTTTGCTTCCTCAACTCCCCCTATCTCTGATCTATAAAAGAACATGGTATCCAAACTCCAATAAGATGATTATTTTGAGGCACTAGCCTGACATCATCTTGGTCAGCCAACTCCCCGAATAAAGTCTCTTCCTTGCCTCAACCCCTCAACTCTCAGATTCATTAACCTGTTGTGTGGCTAACAGAGTGAGCTTGGACTTGGTAACAACAGGACTGGAAAAGGTCAGTTTCATACCAACCCCAAAGAAAAGCAATGACAAAGAATGTTTAAACTACTGAACATTTGCACTCATTCTACATGCTCACCAGGTTATGCTCAAAATCTTTCAAGCCATGCTTCAGCAGTACGTGCACCAAGAAATTCCAGATGTACAAGCTGGNAGTTTCATACCAACCCCAAAGAAAAGCAATGACAAAGAATGTTTAAACTACTGAACATTTGCACTCGTTCTACATGCTCACCAGGTTATGCTCAAAATCTTTCAAGCCATGCTTCAGCAGTACGTGCACCAAGAAATTCCAGATGTACAAGCTGGATTTAGAAAAGACAGAACAACCAGAGATCAAATTGACAACATTCGTTGCATCATGGAGAAAGCAAAGGAATTCCACAAAAAACATCTACTTCTGTTTTATCAACTATGCTAAGGCCTTTGACTATGTGGATCACAACAAACTGGAAAACTCTTAAAGGGAGGGGCATACCAGACCACCTTACCTGTCTACTGAGAAACTTGTATGTGGGTCAACAAGTTAACAGTTCGAATAGGACATGGAACAATAGACTGGTTCCAAATTGGGAAAGGAGTATGACAAGGCTGCATTTTGTCACCTTACTTATTTAATTTATATGTAGACTACATCATGCAAAATGCTGGGTGGGATGATCACAACCTGGAATCAAGACTGCTGGGAAAAATGTAAACCACCTCAAGCAGATCATAACCACTCTAACTGCAGAAAGTGAGGAAGAACTCAAGAGTCTCTTTGNTTAATTTATATGCAGACTACATCATGCAAAATGCTGGGTGGGATGATCACAACCTGGAATCAAGACTGCTGGGAAAAATGTAAACCACCTCAAGCAGATCATACCACTCTAACTGCAGAAAGTGAGGAAGAACTCAAGAGTCTCTTTGATGGATGGAAGAAAAGAGTGAAAAACCTGGCTTGAAATTCAATATTCAAAAAACTAAGGTCATGGAATTCAGTCCTATCACTTCATGGCAAATGGGGAAAAAATGGAAACAGTGACAAATTTTATTCTCCAGGCCTCCTAAATCACTGCGGATGGTGACATGAAATTAAAAGACACTTGCTCCTTGGAAGAAAAGCTATGACAAAGCTAGGCAATANTTATGCTCAAAATCTTTCAAGCCATGCTTCAGCAGTACGTGCACCAAGAAATTCCAGATGTACAAGCTGGGTTTAGAAAAGACAGAACAACCAGAGATCAAATTGACAACATTCGTTGCATCATGGAGAAAGCAAATGAATTCCACAAAAAACATCTACTTCTGTTTTATCAAGTATGCTAAGGCCTTTGACTATGTGGATCACAACAAACTGGAAAACTCTTAAAGGGATGGGCATACCAGACCACCTTACCTGTCTACTGAGAAACTTGTATGTGGATCAACAAGTTAACAGTTTNGATGTACAAGCTGGGTTTAGAAAAGACAGAACAACCAGAGATCAAATTGACAACATTCGTTGCATCATGGAGAAAGCAAATGAATTCCACAAAAAACATCTACTTCTGTTTTATCAAGTATGCTAAGGCCTTTGACTATGTGGATCACAACAAACTGGAAAACTCTTAAAGGGATGGGCATACCAGACCACCTTACCTGTCTACTGAGAAACTTGTATGTGGATCAACAAGTTAACAGTTTGAATAGGACATGGAACAATAGACTGGTTCCAAATTGGGAAAGGAGTATGACAAGGCTGCATTTTGTCACCTTACTTATTTAATTTATATGTAGACTACATCATGCAAAATGCTGGGTGGGATGATCACAACCTGGAATCAAGACTGCTGGGAAAAATGTAAACCACCTCAAGCAGATCATAACCACTCTAACTGCAGAAAGTGAGGAAGAACTCAAGAGTCTCTTTGATGGGTGGAAGAAAAGAGTGAAAAAGCTGGCTTGAAATTCAATATTCAAAAAACTAAGATCATGGAATTCAGTCCTATCACTTCATGGCAAATAGGGAAAAAATGGAAACAGTGACAAATTTTATTCTCCAGGCCTCCTAAATCACCGCGGATGGTGACATGAAATTAAAAGACACTTGCTCCTTGGAAGAAAAGCTATGACAAAGCTAGGCAATANTGGGTGGAAGAAAAGAGTGAAAAAGCTGGCTTGAAATTCAATATTCAAAAAACTAAGATCATGGAATTCAGTCCTATCACTTCATGGCAAATAGGGAAAAAATGGAAACAGTGACAAATTTTATTCTCCAGGCCTCCTAAATCACCGCGGATGGTGACATGAAATTAAAAGACACTTGCTCCTTGGAAGAAAAGCTATGACAAAGCTAGGCAATATATTACAAAGCGGAGACATCACTTCACAGAAAGGTCTCTACAGTCAGAGCTATGATTTTTCCAGCAGTCAGGTATGGTTGTGAGAACTGTATCATAAAGAAGGCTGAACACTGAAGAATTGATGCTTTTGAACTGTGGCAGTGGAAAAGACTCTTGATTACCCTTTGAACTCTAAAGAAATCAAACCCATCAATCCTAAAGGAAATCAACTCTGAATATTCATTGGAAGGACTGGTGCTGAAGCTAAAGCTCCAGTCCTTTCCCACCTGGTGTGAAGAGCCAACTCATTGGAAAAGACCCTAATGATGGGAAAGATTAAAGGCAAAAGAAGGGGGCAGCAGAGGATGAGATGGTTAGATAGCATTAGTGACTCTATCGGAGAAGGCAATGGCACCCCACTCCAGTACTCTTGCCTGGAAAATCCCATGGATGGAGGAGCCTGGTGGGCTGCAGTCCATGGGGTCGCTAAGAGTTGGATAAGACTGAGCAACTTCACTTTCACTTTTATGCATTGGAGAAGGAAATGGCAACCCACTCCAGTGTTCTTGCCTGGAAAATCTCAGGGACGGGGGAGCCTGATGGGTTGTCGTCTATGGGGTCGCACAGAGTCGGACACGATTGAAGCGACTTAGCAGCAGCAGTGACTCTGTGGACATGAATTTGAGCAGACTCTGGGAGATAGTAGAAGACAGAGGAGCCTGGTGTACTGGAACCCTTGGGGTCACAGTCAGAAAAGACTTAGCAACTGAACAACAAAGAACTCAGATACATGATGAGGTAAATGCTATTTTACCCACTCTAAGAAATCATAATCATATATAGTAGTATTGCATTGTCTACATGATCTGTATTTAAAATATCTACAAAAGACATCCAGTCAATTATGTAATAAACACAAATGTACATGTATACATACATACATACTACATAACATACATGTGTATAGATGTGCATACATGTATGTATATATATGTCCTTTTTGTGTGTGCATAGCCAAAAATATCAAATTATAAGACAGTTACCAGAGGAAAATATTTGGTATTTCCTTTCTATATGGGAAGGATTTGCAAACCATCACCTTCTTAATTTCATCTCTGAACATTTTGTTTACTTGATGTTAAGAATCTATCAGACATAGATGCTACATGCTCTAGCTAGTCTGGTTCTCAATCATTCATTTACCAACATGTCAAGCAATCCTGAGATTATTTCTGGGATCACCACTTATGACAAACCAAACTTTATTTCAGCTTCTATGTCATTTATTTCTATGAATTAAAGAGAATATTTTCCCCAGAGACAAGGAAAGATGGTTTCATTTTTTCCCTCCATTTCTGGCAAGATTTATACTTACTCCTCTTTTCATAAAGCTGTATAGCTATTGAATTGTAACCCCTTCCCCCCACCTTCAAAGCTGATTCCCCAATCTTTTTTAGAGGAAGCTTCCTTTGAGAAGGAACTGTAACACCAGACACAATCAGACTTTGTCCAGCTCACAAAGGCAGCAATTTATAGCTCTCTGAGTTCAATCAGTGGCCTTGGAGCCAATAGATTAGGAATTTCTTGAGGGCCTAATTGTTCTTCTTCTGATTAGTACTTACTTCTCAAACGTGAAATCATGCTGCCTAATGGATATTCATGAAAAAGGGGTTTAAGTCAAAATACGAAAAGATGAGGTTTTGTAACTTTACTACCCTTGGAGTCTTTTTCAACCTATTCAATTACCCTTAGAATTGCTACCTTCTTTGATTCTCAAAAGTTTGTTTTCTGATAAGGAATAGCATAGCAGGCTAATTCTTGATGCTCAGCCAATGTACAGTACTTTGAAGGTGAAGGATGCCATCTAGGTCATTCTCCCCTCTCTGGAGCATAAACATATATCTTTCTCATTTTGTCTTCCCCAGCCCTTTGAGTCAAAGAGAAAGTGTGAGGCAAACTTTTGCCAAGTCCCATGAGGGCTCTCTCAGAGTTGATTTCAGTCTTAATCTTTCACAGGAGATGATTTTTACTCGGTCCAAATATTACTCTCAACCGTAAGCCTTCCTCCTCAGCTTGTCATGTGCGCATGCATTCTCCTGCTTGCCAGAAGAGTCCCATAAAGTTGAGTCATGTTGCTGAAGCAGACCACATATTTCCTTGAGCAGTTACATGCATACAATGTGCCCTTCTGCTTTGACCCTACAGAAAGTGGTTTTAATAATTTCTTTAGCCCCTGCAACCGAAAAAGAACAGTTGATAAGGAATCTGTAGGGTTTTTAACCATCAGCTTTAAGTCTAGTCTTCCAAAACTCAGAAAAGGAAGGAAAAAATAGCAATAATCATGAGCATTCCAGATTAATGAATCGAATGAATCTAAATGAAAAGTTAGATACATGGAATTGAAGATTTAGCTAACTCCTCCCCAAACTGTTTTGAGTTCAGCTTTCCCTCACATCTGGCTAGTTTAGAAATTTTGGAATAAGGACAGAGTGGGGAAGAATTGATAGAACTATCCAGATAAGTTATCTTGTACATTTTCTTATCATCATAGAGATTAAAAAACTAATATTTTATTAACCATTACTCCAAGCTATGACTTGCTTCTCAATAGTTTACACTTAAAATATTTATACTTTTTATTTTAGCTGAATAAAAATAAGGCAAATATATTTGTATTATGTACTAATATGTTTGTACCCCTAGAAAGGGATGAAAGAGGATGAGATGGTTAGACAGAATCACCGACTCAACAGACACGAGTTTGAGCAAGCTCTGGGAGATAGCAAAGGACAGGGAAGCCTGCATGCTGCAGTCTGTGAGGCTGCAAAGAGTTGGACAGGACTATCGACTGAACAACAACAAAACATAGATATACACATTTAATATATTCTCTATAGATATATTTTAATATTCAAATTCAATATATATAAGATCATGGCATCCGTTCCCATCACTTCATGGCAAATAGATGGGGAAACAGTGGAAACAGTGTTAGACTTTATTTTTCTGGGCTCCAAAATCACTGCAGATGGTGACTGCAGCCATGAAATTAAAAGACATTTACTCCTTGGAAGAAAAGTTATAACCAACCTAGATAGCATATTAAAAGCAGAGACATTACTTTGCCAACAAAGGTCCATCTAGTCAAGGCTATGGTTTTTCCAGTGGTCATGTATGGATGTGAGAGTTGGACTACAAAGAAAGCTGAGCACCAAAGAATTGATGCTTTTGAATTGTGGTGTTGGAGAAGACTCTTGAGAGTCCCCTTGGACTGCAAGGAGATTCAACCAGTCCATCCTAAATGAGATCAGTCCTGGGTGTTCATTGGAAAGACTGATGTTGAAGCTGAAACTCCAATTCTTTGGCCACCTGATGCGAAGAGCTGACTCATTGGAAAAGACCCTGATCCCGGGAAAGATTGAGGGCAGGAGGAGAAGGGGATGACAGAGGATGAGATGGTTGGGTGGCATCACTGACTTGATGGACATGGGTTTGGGTGGACTCCAGGAGTTGTTGATGGACAGGGAGGCCTGGCGTGCTGTGGTTCATGGGGTCGCAAAGAGTCGGACATGACTCAGTGACTGAACTGAACTGAACTGAAAACGTGCTTTCTGCATGGGGCTGTTGGTGGTAGAATGCAAAAATCAACATAATCTTACTATTGAAAATGATAAGCAAATGATATCATACTGGGAACAACAGAAACATTTATTACTTCTATTACCACCATTATTTGTACTGGGTATTACCACATTCACAATCACACACATTAAACTTTAGAAAAACTCAGTGGAATAAATAGTCTTGGTACTATTTTTAACTCCATTTTATAGATGTAGATACTTTGGCCACCTGATGCAAAGAACTGACTCACTGGAAAATATCCTGATGCTGGGAAAGATTGAAGGCAGGGGAGAAGGGGATGACAGAGGATGAGATGGTTGGATGGCATCACCGACACAGTGGACATGAGTTTGAGCAGGCTCTAGAAGTTGGTGATGGACAGAGAAGCCTGGTGTGCTGCAGTCTATGGGGTCACAAAGAGTCAGACATAACTGAGTGACTGAACTGAACTGAACAGATGTAGAAACCAGAGTGATTTTTCAAGGTCATATGGTTAGGAAGTGGTGGAGCCAACATGCAAAAGCACATTTTCTGAATGAAAAAAAAATTTTTTTTTTCCATGACACCATACCACCAATCAAATAACAGTACAAGGTTAAGGTCATCAAGTGTCTGCAAAGACACTCATATGTGCAACAGCTGTCAAGAGAAAATAACCACTGTCCAATAGAACTTTCTACCATGACAGAAATATTCTATATCTGCACTGTGTAATATGGTAGCCCTTAGTCACACCTGACTACTGTGCACTTGAAATTGTGGTTACTAACGCAACTGAGGAACTGAATTAATTGCACTTAAGTTTAATTAATTTAAATAGTCACCTGTGATCAATGGCTTCCTTATTAGAGGGCACAGGTAGTAGATTATTCAGAGAGCAGTCACTAAGTTCTTTTCCATTTGGAGTAGTCAAATGAAGACTGTGTTTGAGGATATTAGAGAGATTATACTATAACTTTCTCCCCAGATACATAGATAGTAGTTTGGTTGAGATTATTCATATCAATCCAGATTTGAATGGGCAAAGACATCAAACAGGAGGGTTAACAGCAAAAGTGGAAAGAGAAGAAATTATGAAACAGCAGTTTCTAGGACTTGAGTGCTCATTAACTGTGAGACACCAGTTTTGCTTCTTCAGTGCCTGAGAGACAGTGAAATAATTGAAAAAGAAAATAGGTTAATAAGTACAGGCAGCTGGTTTTGAGGTAAAGACAATTTGATCTTTTTAAAGCATCCTCATAGGATGTAGGGAAGAATTCATTAAATGTCAATGAAGAGAGTGTATCAACTCTTTTATCTTGCTTTAGAAATGCAAGATATTGAATTTAAAGTATCTAGTTGGAACTGTCAGCTCCTGGTCAGGAACAAAGCTAACATCCAATACAGACTTTCCTTACTTTAAGTTAAGTGCCTATTTAATTGCACCATCATTGTCTATACTCTAAAAAACATGAGGAGAAAAAGTAAGGAAAAGGAAAGGAGAGCCTTCACAAAAGAAGTAAGGGCTCAGTTCACAGTCAATGGACTGATATAAATCCAGTCTTGAGGCTAATGGCTTTATATCTTGGACTTCATTAAATTACTTTTGAAGTCTGGGACTGAGTGATGTTTAGCTTTATTTCCTGTGATGTGAAATTCAGGTAGCATTGGTTGGACAATGGCTTTGTACTAGGCACTGTGGCAGAATCCTCTGCACTAAAGAAATCTACAGTCTTACTGAGGTTTAAGGCAGGAAAACAAATCACCACTCTACAAGGAATGTGTTGAATTATGTTGTTCTGTTTGAGTTTAAAGAAAGAAAGGACACATGGCCACTCGTGAAGGACATCAGAAATGGATTTTTGGAGAAAATTGTAATTTCATAAGTTGACAAATAGAGGACTTTCAAACCCAGACAAAATGTCAAGGATAGTCTAAGGACCAGAGTAATTATGAGTCACATTTTTATAGTAGAACTCCGAAGCGGGTTTGAGAAAACTTACTTAGATTTTAGTCTTTTGAAAGACTAAACTGTTAATGGAGGTTTAGGGTCATACTGTGGGGAATCCTGAAGTTTGGGCACATTCATTCAAGTATTTAGTGAACATCTACTGAATACTGGCTATTCTCTTGGATTGTAAGGGAAACAGTGAATGGATAAAGTAAAATGATTCTCTACCACTCATTTTCAATGGAAAAGAAACAGTAAGTCAAAAAATTATACAAGTAATTAGTTTTAGTTGTGAGACATTCTTTTAGGAAAATAAAAAATGATGTGAAAGTGGATAATAGAGAAGCCACAGTCCATGGGGTCACAGAGTTGGACACCACTGAGCGACTAACATAATATGTCTTCTAAGGAGTCAAGGAAGATACTTCCGAGGAAGTTACATTTAAGCTGAGGCCCAAAAGAGCTGCAGGGCTTCCCAGGTGGCACTAGTGGTAAAGATCCCACCTGCCAATTCAGGAGACAGAAGCGATAAGTAGTATGTTCAAAGGTCCTGGGGTAGGTATAATCTTAATTAATTCAAGGACCTGAAAGAAAGTCTATTTGGCAGGTGACTGGTAGTGAAGAGGGTGAACAGAAAGAAAGAAAATCAAGGAAGTAGGTGAGTGGTAATGATGAGGGTGAACAGAAAAAAATAAAATCAGGGCCAGGTTAGGATCAGATCATGCATGGTCTTGGGCTCTACTTAAAGCATAAGAGCAATAAAAAGCCATTGAATGATTCTAAAAGGGGATGTCAGCAGGGTAGAAATACTATATCAAGTAGGGTTTTCAACTGCAAACACTGAAATCTACTTTATATAGTTTAACTAGATAAAGAAAAATTTATCTAAACTAGAAAAATTTCGAAAGATATAACTAAATGCTAACAGAAAAACAGAATAAAAATATGAAGTACTTTAAACAGAAAGTAAATTACTGAAGGATATGAGGATAAGAGAATTAGAATACACAGCCAGATGCTAGAAGGCTGCTGTATTACAGACCCTACTGCCACCCTTGCTGCTATGAGAAGAGCTCAGGCTTCATCACGGATGTTGGCTACAGAATGCTGCTAGTAGACCGCAACAAGAGCTGTCTCTGAAATGAGAGTGCTGCCTACCTTGCTCTTCTTTCTCTTCAGAATGAGTGCTCCCTCTTTGTCACTACCTTCTAAATTGAAATCTCCAGGGGTGTGTCAGACTGGTCACATATCTTAGAGAAACATGAATTTTTAAGCTGGGAAATTCCTCAAATATAAACTAAGCATTTGAAGTTCTTGGATAACCAAAAAGAAGTAAAAGTCCATTAAAATGTCTATATTCAATTTTGCAGAAGTCATTAAAATTTGCAAGTGAACGAGACCCGCGAGCTATACTTTAGGAAGATAAAATTTGGTAATTATATGCAGGCTAATGGCTATGCAGGAGAAATCTGATAGGCTTTTGCAAAGTTTTAATGAGGCACTAAATATCAAAACTAGAGAATTGGAAGCAGAAAAAACATGACCTATATGAGAAATCGTTTGAGCAAGAGTATCTACATCACATTTTTTTAAATGGGAAAGATCATAGTTGGCTCTAAGTTTCCAAGCTTGGATGACTATGAGAATGGAGATGCTCTTGGGATGTGCAAATGAAGATATCCACTGAATAGTTGAGGTTAAGAGGACATAAGGCCGAGGGAAATAGACATGGCTACTGTTTTAAAGGGTGGGGAACCACTTCTTAAATGATGTTTTTTCCATATGATGGGAGCTCAAATACTATAATACAGGCTTTGAAACCCTTTCACTCAATACCAAGGGATATGAGTAGTTTATCCAACTGTTAAATGTGTAAGGAAGAAACACGGCTGTGTTTTGCCCTTTTTCATCCCTGTTCGTCAGTGCATGCTTTCCACTATTTCCCATATCCTGGAACTTGTGCTGGGGTAGGCTCTGTGCTGCAGAGTGAGGGACTGAGGACTGTAGCTTTTGAAGGAACAACATTAAGATCCTGCATCTTTTTTCATGCTAAATGGCAACAATGGAAAATAAAATAAGAGCAATTCAGGGGAGTAAAATATACATGAGAAGTGATGGAGTGTCTAATGTGGCCAGGCATATGGTTCTAGGCTTTGAATTTGATGTGCGAGTTAAACGTTTGAACCTTAGTCACTTTCAGAAGCTTATATTGAGCCAGATTTTAACAAAAGCTTAAAACTCTGAGTCCAAGGTATTTTGACTTTGGTGTGGGACTTCAGACTATGTCAGCTTTGGCCACAGGCAGGTTTCTATAAAGCGTTTCCAAAGAGGCAGGGATCTGAGGAAATATGGGCCTTGAAAAAATGCACTCAGACCACAGAAAAGGCACTTGGGTCCTGGCAGAAGTGCTCAGATAGTAAAGGTGCAGCCAGGAGGGCCAGTAAAGGTCTGAGGACTGTTTAGATCGTGTCAGAGAACTCCAGGCCAGCAGACTGAAGCAGACTGTTGGCTGTTCTAAGAATCACAAGCAGTTCCAGGCTGTGAGACACTGCAGACGGCTATCTAGCAGAGTATAACCTGCCCCTGCAGGCTAGGTCTAGGGAGGCAGAGAGGCTAGTCAGTCTCAGCCCATTTTCTCTTCTTCCAGAGAACAGCTAGATCTCATTTTCCAGTCTTCCTTGCAGTCCTATGCCCAGGTTTTAGTTAATAGACTATGAGGGGAAGTGATGGTGTACATTTGTACACTTGCCTCTTGCAAACCTTTCTCATATCATCTTTTCTGATGTATTTCCCTTCCTCAGTTTGGCCAGATCAACAAGGAACCTTGGAATCCACTTGGTGAAGATGATGGGACTAAAAAGTAAAATTAAAATTAAGATGTAACATTTATGTAGCTCTCGCCTCTCCAGAAACAGTAATGCTTAGGATTTAATTTAGCTTCTTGAAGGTAGATTTCTTCCAGTTGAGATTAAATCGATAGGTTATGGGTTACGAGTAGATTAGATTGACTAGCATCCTAACAAGTTTAAAAACAAGCAGAATTTCTACATCTACTCTTTGTTTCACTCAAATACCAAAGAGCTTTCGTTGTTTTTTTTAATATTGCTGAATATTGTGTTTATAATTTTTCCTAGGAGCAAAACTGTAGCCGTGGACCAAATTATCTGAAGAAAAAAATTGGTGTGAGGCCAGTACTGTAATAATCTTGGATGTCTGGATCCTGTTACTGTGAGGCAAAAAACTAAAACCATAATACAACACCTAAAAATGGATAAAATGAAAAAAAAAAAGGCTGTCTAATGTTGTCAGGGATATGGAACAATCAGGACTCTCAAATACTGTCATGGAGTTATAAAATGATATATCTTACTTTGGAAAAAACTTGGTAGTTTTTTTTATAAAATTAAATATTCTTCTATCCTATGGCCTAGGAATTCTCCTAGGTATTTATCCAAGAAAAATGAAGATATAGACACAAAACTCTTTGTGCAATAATGTCCATGCTGACTTTACTCACAACATCCCCAAAGCTGGAAATTGCTCAGGTATCCATCAATAGGAGAACAGACTTAAAAAAAAAAAATAACTGTGGCATCTTCCTATATTTAACACTCCTTCCACATTCCTTCCTACTCAGTAACAAAAACTGATCCACTGCTGATAAATGACAACATAGATGGATTTCAAAAATATCCTTAAGTAAAAGAAGCCAGAGACTAGAATATAGCTACCTTATGATGCTATGTACATGCATTTGTAAATCAGAGGAAACTGATGTACAGTTTCCTGTACATCAGGTGGTAAGAAAGCAGAACAACTGCTTCTTGAGGGACAGGAATTCACTGGGAAGCAGCACTAGGGCACTTCCTGGAGTGACAAGAAACATCCATTTCTTGATGGATGTATGATGTATATACTTGTCAAAACCAACTGAACTGTCCACTTTAAATTTGTACATTTCATTATTTGTCAATTATGCTTCAATCAAAATGTAAATGAAAAAACTTCTGCTTTAAAAAATGAGGCAAAGAACTCAGCTTCAAAAGAACTCTCAGCATTCTAGCAAACAATAGCCTAGCTTTGAGCTGCTGAAGGAGGCTCAACTCTGCCCAGGCATGGAGAACCTCTCTGGACAATTATTGACAATGTTAGGAGATGCTGTAAATAGATTTTTTTTTAAATTTTTGTCTAATGGCAATAATTTTTGAACATGTGCAAGATAACATGATAATGACTAGTAGTATTTATAATACATTTTATTGAATATAATGTTAAAATAAGAAAGATATTTAATTCTTTTTTTTAATTTTTATTTTTTAGTTTGTTTTGCTTTACAATACTGTACTCATTTTGCCATACATTGACATAAATCAGCCATAA